>WEIS01059644.1:14713-29239 GCA_013389965.1 Todus mexicanus
GCGTGCGTGTGTGTGCGTGTGTTCAGGATTTTCAGCCTAACTTTGTTTCTTATTTCTTTGTCTAGCTACTTGGTGCATAAAATAATTAATGTGGTTTGGACATCTATTCAGGAGAAGGCTTAAAGTTCAACTTTTAGACTGTTCAGTTTGTGTATGAGAAATTTTTTCCCACTAGTTTTACTTTGGGCTATTGGCCATAGCTGTATCCTGGCCAAGCTTTTTCATGAAACATCAATAATTTACTGAGTACGTATGTTCATTTTTTTGTGTCCCCTATGGGACTACCTTTCTCCTGCAGTCCAGCCTGGAAAATAAACTTATGACTAAAATGACCTTGACATTTTGCACATTTCCTATGCTTAAACTCTTGAGTTCTTTAGGAAAACCAGCACTAGTGTACAAACCTGCAAGTAAAACACAACTTCACAATTGTACAACTCTTATATAAAAGTCATAATTTAAACAAATAAATGTGAGTGTTGGATGTGAGCCAGGAGACGGAATAGAATTGGTTAGTAACTTAGTTGGTATGCAGGAATCATTACCGCTTCATTAGTGTTGCTACTGTGTGCTGGTCTAAGCTTTAGAAAAATGGAAACGAATTTCTTATCATGGAGGATCAAAAGTGGGAAACTCAGCTGAGGTGCCTCTGTCAGCTGCCTGCTTATCCCAGGCCTCAACAGTGAGTAGATGTGACTAGGCTGTGGAGCTGGATGTCTCATACTTGCCAGAATGGATCTATCACCAGATTTTATTATGAGTTGAAGTTGCTATTTCTCCAGAACAGATAGGGCATGCTTAAGGCTGCACTGCCTGCTGGAAAGCTTTGACCTTTCAGTACTAGGGCTCAGCAAATGTTGGAAAGGGTGGGAGATGCTGAGAGCTAGTTTGACTCACAAAGTGGTTAGAGGGATGAACCTGAGGGAGCTACATATCTAATTTTCCCTTGTGTTTTCAGTCTGGAGATGAGTCCTAAAGCCTTCTGTGTAGTTGAAAAGTTGTTTTTTACTGGATGAGGTTGTACAGCAAACATCTCGTGGAACTGCTTACCTTGCTTCTCAGACCCAACTTCTTCAAACATTTCTTTTTGCATTTTTTCATGAATACTTAGCACTGCCACAGGATGATGGGTTGATTGCTTAGCTCTGGAGACAAAACAGCATTCGCTGTTGGGCCTGGCTTGATGTAGTGGTTTGTCAGCACAAGATGTTAGTCCTACTTCTTGAGACTGGTATAAGTGCCAGCCAGTGAAAATAAGATGGAACTTGTGATGCTGTGGAACGTGGTTTAGTGGTGCCCTGGCAGTGCTGGTTTAGTGTTCGGACTTGATGATCTTAAAGGTCTTTTCCAACCAAAATGATTCTATGAAACCTGTTACATTTTTAATGAGGTGTTTCTTGGCCACAGATATCTCTGCGTAGGGTGTTCAGATTTGTGGCTTGAGTTGCAAAGACCCACTTCATGTTGATTTTTAACCCGACAAACAGAACATCCTTTGACTTTCAACAGAAGACAGGCAACCCAGAAAGAATACCAGTAGTCCTCAGCACACTGAATCCTCAGTCACCCTTCAAAATCCTGCCCTTTGCTATTGGGGTTTCCCAGCAAACCTAGACTTGCAACACACCAGCTATTTTCTCAGTTAGTGTCTCTGAGTTATTTACACTATTTAAGATTGCCCAGCTTGAAGCAGATTTTCCAGAAAGGGGGGAGGCCTCCAGCTGCGTAGGTCATTTAAGCCATCTTAAATTAGACAACCAAAACTCATGTAAGCAACGTAGTTATCATATCTGCAACTCCAAGCTGTTGATTAGTCATTTAAAAGGGCACCAGTTTCTTGTTTCAATTCAGGCCGAGCATGTCTACAGCAGAGGTACTGAAACTCTGCCTCTATTCTTCTGTAGCCATCTTCAGCATGGGCCTTCTGGGTCTACACACTGCAATGTGTTAGCACAGCTCTCGCATGCAGGTGGTTATTATATGCTGTCTCTTTTTCCTAAAACAAATGTTGTATGCATTTCTCTGCCTGTTTTAATGGGGTGCTATGTTAATATTATCAAAGAAAGAGGTTGAAGAATAATACTCATCAATGTGAAGAAAAAGTTTTCATGGGTTTGGGTTTTATCTTAGTTGGCTAGACATTTTGTACTGAAAGCTTAGTAGGAATAAGCTCTACCTTTAAAATGAACAGTGTCACTTTTTTATAGCTGTCAACTATGTACATTTTGCCCTGGATTTCCAGGAGCTCTTGTGAATGTTTTGGTTCCTAATCACCAAATGTGACTGGCTAAGGACTGAGTTCTACAGCTCGGAGTGACTATATTAGTTTTACCTTCTCCTTCAACTTGACTGATTGACAGGCAGGGTGCAGATTTTTTTCAGGTAGCCCCACTTGTTTATATCAGGACATCATTTTGTACTTCATTGCCTGTGGCATAATCCTCCTTGAGTGCTCGAAGTTGTTAGTCTAATTTTTTAGCAATCTCAGTGCAGCATTGCTGGAGTTTGAAGTCAGTAAATCACTAACTTTCCTTATTCTGTTCTGGTGGAAAAAGCCCTATCTTTTTCTACATATGCAAAAAAAACCCCAACCACCCAACCCCCCAAAAAACCTAGAACAAACACCAAACCCCCAGGCAACACTCAAATAAAACTTAAAACTGCTTTAATTACAACTGCTATATAAAGATTCTGTGTAACAATGTGACAGATGAAGCAGAAGAAGTCATTGCAATTTGAGGGGTTCATATTTGGTATTCAGCTTGCAGCAGGAATAAGAAAGTTTACAGTTTTGTCCACTATTTTATTGAGAGCTGTCACTAAAAATGATAAAATGACAAGATGACAAGACCACATGTGCACTAAAGGGAAGGGGAGAAAAAAAAAAGGGAAGGATAATTCAATCTGTAGATTTAATTTTCATGCTCTTGCAGTCTCTAAGGATTTGTATGACTGACAACTCTAATAGCAAAAACCTGGATCCAAGGGTCTTCCTCCACTGACCCAGTAAGCCTTTGCCAAGTCATGATGGTTGCCTGATGCACAGCCTGAGTGTCAGCTGAAGAAAGAGAAACACCTGGAATGCAAGAGCTGAAAAAGACATTTAAAAAGGAAATACAAGCTGAAGTGGAAGAAGGTCGCAGTCAAAAAGCAAAGACTGGAGTAGCTAAAACTAATAGTATGGAGAAGCAGGCATCATTGGAGATGAGGCTGCTCCTGCCTCATGGATCATACGGATTTCCAGCCTGGGTTTTGTTCCTAGAAATGCCATGCTAGTTCAAGCTTGGATCTTCTCTAAATATCCATCGTGTAGCAATGCTCTGGGCAGCGGGCGGTCCTCTAGACTACCAACTACATCTGAGTTCAAGCACCAGGCAAGAGGATGCTCCGGGGAGCAGTGGCCTGCAAGGAGAAAGGCTCTGCTGCCAGCTGGGAATGCCACGGAGCTGATCTAAAGGTCTGAACTCCTACTTAATGTGATTTCCAGCAAATCTTTAATCGAGTTCATGATTACAGCTGACTAGCATTCGTGTCGCTTTTATCTGGATCTCTCTTGTCTCACCCCATAAAAAGTGCTTTTTATGAAGATGTGGAGTAGCCTACTGCACAAGTGACACATCACCTCCTGAAATCTAACAGAGCTGTCATCCTCGTGTCACTAGTGCATCTGTTAAAATGCTCAGCCGCACATCTGTCCCTCCGTATTTTATACAGTACAATCCCCTCTGCCAATTCCCTCCACCCAGCCAGGTTCCCGGAAACACCACATTTTAAATGCTTTTAGAGTGGGAGGAAAGAGGGAGTGTTTTTTCATTTTTCAGTCAGCTGCATCTGATAAAATGACGATCTGTAATACTGGGTAACCCCAAATATGTAAAAGCCGCTTTGCAAGCCATGCTGCAGTATCATAAAAAGGACTGGAGCTCTTCAAAACCCATTCAATTGGAATCACATTGGGCCCAAATTTGGCAAGAACACCACCTAATTTCAGTGCTGAAATCTGTAACAAACTGGAAGTAATTCTCCATTAGCATGGAGTTAAGTAAATCAAGGCTTCTACTTCCAAAACTGAATTACCCACAACAGCACAAGCTATTCTTGCTTTTAAGAGCTGATATCCAAACCGAACAGTGGCCAGTTCCAGGTGTTCAGTGTTGTAACAGGGACCAAGGTTTTTTGAGACATTTGGATACATTAAGCAGCATGTTGAACTCTTCTGAAAAATCTGGTCTTCTCTTGGCTGCTATGGAAGAGACTTTTACTCTTAAAAAAAATAAAAATCTGAGCTGGTTTTTCTGATCCAGAATACTTCTGCAAAGTCCATTTTCTGGCTGCATCCTTGATTTTGGTTTGATGCTGCCCTCAGGAAAGAAATGCAAATTGCTTATGAGTCTGACCTAGCAACAGAAAGCTGGAGAAAGCAGCGATGAAGTGGAGGAAACAGAAAGGGGAGTAAATTGCAGGGCACAGGAGCTGGCTTAGCAAGTCCCTCTTCCCCCACATGCTTGGATAACACAACTTTATCACATGCACCTCAATCAGAATTTTGCCTCCTTCTAATGAATTAAGAGCTGAGCAGCTATGGGGATAGACAGGGGATATAGAACATTTGAAAGTTCATTTTGAGGAAAAAGTCGCAGTGCAGGTAGTTTATTAGCTGTGGTGGCTCTTGATATCTTGAAAAACACACCTTGTTACACCTGCTGAGAAAGACTGTTTTCTGGAAAAGCTGAGGCAGTTTATTTCATTAAATACTTGGATACAGCATAAAGAACACTTGCTCGCTGTGTACCTGCAGTCAAAATCAGTTAAGACTAAACTGTGTGTGTCTGCAGCATGATTATGTGCTACTGATAAATGCATAATCAAAGAAGTAAAACTCTCCTGAAGATCAAAGGAACCGTTATTCCTGTGGATGTGTACAACATGGCTGATTGCAGGCGATGGTCTAGCAGCAAATACAAACAGGGAAACAAACAGGGAGGGAGGGAGGGATGGATGGATGGATGGGTGGATTGATGGATCGATGGAGCTTTAGCACTTTCTTCTCTGGCTTTGGGTACTCTGACCCAGTGTTAGGTGTAAAATACATGTTGTCATGGCCAGCATACTTCCAGTTCCTCTTCCAAACTCAGTCTGCAGTCAACAGGAGAGACCTAGGAGGGATGGTGATACTGTCAGAAATATTTTGCTGTGGAAAGCCATCCTGACTTCTAGAGAGACAGGAAAGCTGGAAAGCTGTACTTTCGCCCTCTGCTTTGCATTTTTCACTGCAGACATGGCCAAGAACTAGGGGGGAGGGAGTAGTCCTACTCAGCTGAAACATCTCTCATCCTTACATTTTTTCAGTGCTATGCATGATCCATGATGTAGGCTTTATCCTAGTACTACCATATTTTCTAGCATAATAATACTAACAGCTAAGATCTCTCGGCGCTTGCTCCTCCCCCGAGGACATACTCTCAGCACCCTTCGCCAGGACCATAACCCTGTCTGTCCCTCAAGATTTGAGGGACAAGGGGAATTTTTGTAGGCTCAGGTCACAGAGTTCAAGGAGTCCCTGAGACAAAGGTAGCTGTGTGCCAAGATCAGTGTTGATGTGGTGTGGAGGAGTTTGATTAATATGCTGAAACTTAAGCTGTGTCTGCTAGAGGCTGATACCAAAATACCAAACAAAAAGATTTCAACAAAATACAAGTTTGAGACATTCTAGAGATGGCCTCACGGTGGCTGGGGCACAGTGAGGAGAAACTTGCCTTCTCATACACCTGTGCGGACCAGTCATTATGCTGCTGGTAGATAATGAAAAGAGTGAGAAAAAAGGATAAATTGAATACCTTGTGACAGGGATTTCCCCCGGAGCCACCCCAACAGCAGCCACAGAAGATGTTTTTCAATCTGAGGCAGGTCAGATGTGGTAACATGGGTTGTAAGCGTTCCTTCCCTCCCACCTCCTACATTCCAGGCTAAGTTGTCTGTGCCTGTCAGCACCTCCAGGAATTGTGGTGTGAAGCGTCTGTACGGTGATCCCCGTCTCATCCAGGGTATAAAGTGCTCACGACCTCCTTCTCCACCCTCTGGCCCTCCTCTTCCATGTATTCAGCAATGGGTTTCCCAGAGCTCTTCTGTCCTGTTAATATGACGTGTTGTCTTACATGTTTGACTGTCAGAGAAACTGGGTAAACACCTGAAAATCTGAAGGGGAAGAAAATAATTATTTTTTGTTAAATGATAACTTCCAAAGTAGGAAATTCAGAACAACTGAGTCAAAAGAATATCTTGAGGAGGGAGACTCATGTTAACTAAGAGACAGGCACTGTATATTGCAAATTTTGGCTGCTTTAAGGCTTTTCTGTGAAGGATCATGTTGCTTGGAGTCTTGGATCAATGCTGTTTATGACAAATGCCTCATGAAGAAAAAAGATCTGATAAGAATGTCCTGATCTTGATATTTCCTGGGTATGTTGGATTGTGCCTTGCTCTTGCCAAGGTCAGATGGTGTTGTTCTGATAAAACAGAGTGGGAAATGGTAGGCCACTTCTGTCCTATTAGTTTTCACATGCTCCATGTAACCAAAGACTGTAGCTTAATCTGTTGGCACGAGGCTGACTGAACTCGGGTGTACAGACAAAGCACTTTTCAAATACTTGACATTTCAGGCTCAACCGCAGTTTACATCTGCAGTAATTTGGAGGTTTATTTTGATTAGAATCTCAATAGTCATTTCTGATTAGCAGAGTGCATAGATCAGAAGTGATACTGCAAAGCTGAAGCCATGCAGATTGCCAAAGGTAACACACTATCTTTGCTTACTCAGGTTTTCATTGCTGAACTTATTTGAAGTTGAACTGAACCACAGAATATTTATTTGTTTTGCAACTGTTGCCCACCCATCTGCTTTAGGTTTTCCTTGATTTCAAGAAGGGTTGGATTTTTGGGGCTTTTTGGTTTTTATTAAGGACATTGGGTGCATTAATCCTCAAAAAAATCAAAATGCCCTCAAGATTAATTACAGATATGGGTCAGCTATTTGCTGCATTCTACCCATATGAAATAGGTGTTTAGGTTGGCAAGTCACCCCGAGGTAAGAGAAGGACTTGGTAGATGAGAAGCAGCCCTGTGACTTTTTTGTTCTTCTTTCTTTGAGTTTATGATGAAACGAAAAACTTTACATATTCTCCAGGAGTCAATTATTTCAAATGTGTTCTGCAACTGGTTCTCACTGGAATGGTTTCATAGAATTACGGAACAACTGAGGCTAGAAAGAAAAATTGCAGGTCATTTAGATCAGTCCATGCACAAAGCAGGACCATTTGCCTTCGACTTCATCTTAGCCAGTGATGAGGTAGCCGGGGAAAGCAATTAGATATACATATCTTCAGCTCTCTCTGCTTTCTATTTAGATAATCTACAGCACACTTGGCGATTATTGCTTCAGGTACAGGTGTTTGTGTTGGACTTTGTTGGACTTTTTCATGAGGTTTCTGCCAGTTGACTTCACCTGCCAGTCAAGATATACCGGAGAGCAGGGCTCTGCTCAGTTACATCAGCCATTCCCACCAAGTTAGTATCCTATGTGAAAACGCTGAACATGCACTCCATCCCATTGGCTAGGTTAGTGTGGCTAAACACCGCGAGCCAAACTCTGAGGACCTCCACTGGTGATTAGCCACCAGTTGAGCATTCAAGTCACTATTCTCTGAGCCTGGCAGCCCACCCATTTGTTCCATATGGCTCAATGTGTTCCCTGAAAGTGTGCCTTGGGTTAGAGCATAGTGCAGACAAGGTCTTGAGAGATAAAATGGGAAGGTAGTGAATTCACAACTAAAGGTCAGGCATCATTTGCTAATGGCTTTCAATGGGAGGTGGTGAGCTCACGGTGTTTTCTCTTGGGGAAATCTCCAGTAGCATATTTCAGTGCTCCTCATTCTTGGAACCAAGATTTGTTTTCCTAAGATCTGTTTGGCAAATGAATAATGCTTCCAGCAGCCAACAGTGCTGCAAATTTGATACAGCAGGGAGCCCTCTCATTAAGTAGAAGGGATTCAGCGTACAGCGGTTAAATCCAAGCACTGGTGTCCCAGTCCAGCACTGCAGAGGCCACTCTGAACAAGAATTTATTTGCCAAATGCTGACAGATGACTGTCTTTTCCTCAACAGCTAAATTCTTGTTTAGCTTTATTTCAAATGTTTACTTTTCTGCTGGAATTTCAATAAAAGACCCTTGTCTTGCAGAAGCAGCAGCAGCGAGTCATCCCGCACAAGAATGGGGTCTGTAAAACGGTCCTAGTTTTGTGCTTGTAAAGCTCTTTGAGAGAGAGAGCACTACCCATCCTGTGTTTTGCTTTTGGAAGGAAGTTAAACATACATTATTTAAGTTGTATTATTGTTAGGTCATCAGGACAAAGGGGCTGACTGGTAGCGAGCATAAAACATTTGAAATATATGTTCCTATGATTTGTTTTTCAAAAAAGAATACACAACACAGCTGCAAAACAGGAAAAGGAAGAAAAAAAAAAGAAGAAAAGATCAGTCATTAGGTTTTGAGCTGCTTTGGTTTCTGGGTTATACATTTTTCTTCTAAATTCCTGTCTATTGCATCTCAGGTATCTCCAGTCCCCAGAAATAAGGCAACTTATTTGGTTTCTCAAGCTGAACTGTTGCTCTTCAAAATGAAATTCTCCAGATACACCATTGATGTATCAGATCCACTCAGGAGGGGTGCATCTAGCACAGCAGTATGCAATTGCTTCTCTTTCATGCTGACTTTTCATTCTGTTATCCTAATCCTAAAAGAAGCTTGTGTCTGAGGTCCCCAGCGATGGGTGAGAACGGATGGGTGAGAACGGACGGTATGGAGGCAGCGATGTTGGGCCAGTGCCGTGCTCACCTTGGTCTGCTTTTTGCATCCTGTGATCAGATTCCATCACTAACCTAATGCTACAGCAGTTCTTTACAGGAGCAGAAATCTGGATTTTAAGTTCCTGCTTGCCTTTCCTGTTTCAAGACTTAAACAGTGCAGAGTAGCGGGGGGGGGAATAAATAAATAAATAAATAAGGGAGGTTGCAAGGCTAGAGCAGGAGTAGCTCTGAAGTCTGTGAACTCTGCAGATGCAGCCCCTGGAACCTGTTGGGTGTGCTTGGTGTTCATAGTTTCTGCAACTTTTCAACAGCTCCTGTAGCACCCAGCACAAGTGAGATACTGAATCTCTTCTCCTCCCTGACTGCTTGAGAAGGGGAAGTCATGGAGGCAAAACCTTCGGGTCCTTCTCCCCCACTGGTGTTGGCTAAATCATGTGAGAGGGATTAAGGAGACCAGTGAAGCATTTTAACCCTGCTCTCACCGCAAGAACAGTGGGGACCTGGCGTGTTCGCTTAATAACGGGGCATGTGTATCAAACAGGCTGGTGCATGAGAGGGGGAGTGGGGCGGAGTTTAACAAACAGCCTTTAATCCAGTTAGTTCTCAGTGCTGGTGATGGGGGCACAACTTGGAACTAGAGAGTTGGCGTTTCAGGATTTCCTTTACGGGACGATACAAGCAATACGTTCCCTCTGAATGGGGAGCCTGAAGGATCCTTTGCTGCTTGTGGGACGGCAGCAGAGCTAGGCAGGTCTCTGGTGCATCCACAGCCATTCCTACTGCTCCTGGGAGCTTTCTGAAGCCCCTTTGCCTTTTAATAGTGGCTCAGCTCCCAGTTCAGTGCCTCGTCTTTGTGTGGGCACCACAGAGTCCACGCTGGAAGGGAGATAATACTTCCTGAAGTGCTCATTTAGCCCAGCGGGAGGGAGGCAGCTTGAGCATCCACACGGATTATTAAGATGAACTGGAAAGAAAAAGCAAACTGCAGACTTGTATTACTTTATATATTATCAGCATTTGTAAAGTATCTGTTGCCTTAGCAACAAGGAACAATGTATATAACTTTGACGGGGCAAAATCACCCTGTGGTCAGGAAAATAAAAAATTCATGACTTTCCTCAGGAGCCACTCCTCCTGTGTTTAAGGAGGGGAGCTAAGAAGGCAGAAGAAACTGAGCTGGTTGTTATGATCATACAATCCTGGTTTCTGTTCTTTCACTGCTTCTGGGAACCCTGCAGAGCTGCTAACAAGCTGCGTGTATATTGAGAGCACGCAGGGATATGTTGGAGGCGGGGGAGTGTGCAAGCTCATGTAACCTAAAGCATGCGCAGCACGTTTTGGTGCAATGGGCATGGGGTTATCCTGAGCTCTCCTTTAGGTGTCCCTCCTGCCCTCATCTCCAGCAGGCCCGTGCCTAAGTGGGGAGCATAGTAGTGGTGCCTCTCCTGGCCTCATCCACCCTGGGAACTGGATTGTTTCTGTGTAAGAGGAGTGACAGGTTCTGCTATTTATGTGGTAACTGCATGTGTTGTTGTCTCATCCTCCTGCGGGCTTGGTGTTTTGCTGTAAAATGGGAATAAATGCATTGCTCCACCTGCAAAGCTCCTGTAGGTCTCACAGTACCAATTTCACTCGTTCACTATAGAAGAGTCTGCATTAGATGTCACTAGTGTTTGTATCAGATGAAGGTGCAGGGGTCATCCTGCTGGACACCAGGAGCTCAGACTGGCATGGTGTTCCCACTGGGGTATGGCAGGGTTGCCCCATCTCTGGAGCAGGAAGCCTGGCCAAGCGAATGTCCTGCTGGACTTTCAGATGCTTGACATTTGATATTTCCCTTATGGAAAAATAGTCCTCTCTGTATAGATAGTATAACAAGATAAACACAGCGCTCAGCGTGACAACCAAGAAAAATACTGCAGGGTCAACTTTAAGGCTGAGATAGGTTCAGAAGACAATGCTGACTTTGTGTCAAAATCAGGGGAGACTCATTGCACAGGTCCCAGCAGTTGCTGGAGATAGGGCTGAGCTTTCTATCGCACACGAGTCTGCTATCATGGACTTGTTCCTCTTATTTATTCTGTATGCTGGCTAATGACAATACAGTTATTGTTCTTACACCTGTTTAAAAAAGGAAATGAACTGATGACAAAATTTTAGTGCTTCTCCATGATGCAAATGGGTCAGGTTTCTTTCTATTTATTTATCTTTGCTATTTAGTACAGTACATCTGGTCTCACAAATCTGAGCTGCAGCTCAAGATATATATAGCGGCAATTCAGAGCCTTACTTTATTGTCCTTGAGAAGACGATAAAGCAAGTCATGAAGATCTCCACCAGGGTGAAATAAGAGGTGAGAGTCTAACAGTTGTAAACCAGGCAGCCAGTTAAGGTGAATCCAATTATTTGTGGCACTGCAGGGTTTTTCTGCAGGAGCACATCACACATGGTAGCCAGCAGCACAAAACTTACTTCACTTTGGCTCGACTCTTGTTTTCACAGTTTCTATACAAACAATAATAACACATCATCTCTACTGTTCTACTCTCCTGTAACCCTCTTTTTGTTGCATCAGAAGAGATTTATCTTCACCCTCTGTCAGCCACCACAGTGGTTGCTACCACTATTGCTTTGACTATCATTTTAATTGCCTATATATGCTGCACTGATCTTTCTGACACTGAGAGATTTAACAGTGGAGTTAAGCTCCAGAATCAACGTTAACAAGTCTCTATTTTGGACTATTTAATAGACTCTCTTAGCTACATGGGATGATTTACAAAACTGACCGTCTCTGACTGACTGAACAACCAGAGAGTCAGCAAATACATTTCTTCAGCAACTAACAGGTCCTTCCTTACTGGGAATCACCCTGACCTCTACCTAAGTCATGGCCACAGCTTTACCTGTCCCAAAGCATTACTGCTCTAACTTTTAACCGGATAATTTATTGCCCTGTGAAGGGCAAAATAAAACCAAACTTCTTGTTCAATACACTTTAAGATGTGGCAGCAGAGATGGAAGTAGCTGATTACTTGCAGAGCAGAGCCTCTTGCCTTGTCTAGCTGAGCCGACAGTGTAGTTTTAAATGTCTCAAGTAATAGGAGTCTGGACCAAACACTGTAAAAAATATGGTACAGAACAGCTAGGCTTTGATGGAGACATGGCTGGCTAACCTAACAGGCATTCCTTTGCTTTAACAACCCTGCTACAGTGAGTTGCGTGGCTTTGAGTTCAGTATGAAGGTTTCTACTTTAAAAAGTAAAGGGGGGGGGAAAAATTAGTAATTGCATTGGCATTCTGTTCCTACCAACAATGTGCCATTGGGACCACGCTCCCCAGTGAAAATGCCATAGCGACAACCTCTCTGCTCCTACCCATCACATTTCTTTCCATGCCAGCGGCTGGCAGGGCACTTCCATCCGTACACAGAATCCAGGATGCCAGCTGCAGTGGTATTTGAAAAGGTGAAATCATGCAGTTGTTAGAGAAGCTTGTTTGCTCCCAAACAGTAAAAGTCGATGAGTATTTCACAGATGATGTGCTTGGGCAGTAGCTCTGAAGTGACTCCACTCCGCTTCCTCTCGCCCTCTGATTTGACTGCTGGAGACGCTGTGCTCGCTTCGTAGTAAGTGGCTTAAGAAAGGGTTCTTGAGCGATCAAGTGTATTAAGAAGTGCTATCTGCAAATCAGTATAAAATATTCCAGGTTATTATAAGACCCTATTACAAGAAAATTGAAGGTTTTCACATCAGTTGATTAGCCAGTTATGAAAGCGTGCCTCTTATTAAGCTTTCAGATGACATCTTAAATGTTCAGCTGTAAATGAAAGGCGACTAGGCCATTTACTGCAAAACAAATGGATTGATAGGATAAAAAGGGAGCTATGCTTTTGTGTGGGGATGCTGCCAAGAGGAACAGGAAGAGCAGTCCCGCAAAAGAGAATGCCACAATGTGCTTTTACTCCAAAACAGAGTCCTAAATTTGCCCTGTTAGAAAAATCTATCGCGGGGACTTGAGTGAAGTATTATCTAACCATCTGAGACACAGCCCTATAATTCATGGGTCATTGACACAGCAGAGAAGATCAGTTCTCTCTATTGTAGCAGCAGAGGGACTCTTAATCCATGGATTATTAACGTGGAAAATTGAAGGGGCTGTTACAGGCTTGTGGTTTATTAGACTATTGTGGATTTAGGGAGCTTTAATTTGAAGATTATGGACACAATGGAGTGCAACAGATCCCTTGACAATGTCAGTGGCAAGGCTTTTGTACAGGAAAAAGCTTCTGCCTGAATTCTGGCCTTCCCCATCCCACAGGATGCTGCTTAGGGAAACGCTTTTGGGGCTGTAAACACCTTTGAAACTCATTTGATCAAAGCACCTCAGAAACCCACTTCTCTGAAGATAATGTTCCCTGATCTCTCTAGTCTGGAAATTATGTTGTTCTGGCAAGGCTTTTCCTGCTAGCGCTTGATTTGCACCCACTGTTGCTGTCTTGTCTTGCAAAAATTTGATCCTTTACATCATTAGGTCCAGGGGATGTTTTGTAGGACTAGTGAGCTGTGTGTATGTCACATGTTAGAGGAGGACCAAGGAGTGAAGCCTTGGACTTCCAGAACCAACAGCTTTAGGAAACGCCCTCCTGTCCCTCATCGCCACCTCAAAGGAACTGCGTGAGCTTATCTCTGCTTCCCTTCCACCTTGAAGGACTAACAGAGATGTAAGGAATTCTGGGGTATGGAGAGGCACAGCAAGGCTTAAACTGTAGTTCAGAAGACACTGAACTGCTGCTCTGAAAGCCTGTCAGGATGAGTTTCTGCCCTGTCCAAGCATCTTTCAGGATTCATATTCTCGTTTTACCCTCTCCTGCTCCAGAAGCCAGGGAGGGAACCAGCAATCACTACAGGCAACGCTGCGGGAAGAATTAGGCTTAAAGTGTGGTGAGGGTGACAGAGCTGGCACTAGGGTAAGCTTTAACTGCTGTGGTATTTGAGAACAGAAGTGATTTGTCTCTGGGGAGCATGAGTTTCTGTCACTGGCCGTGTCCAAGAGCAGGTAAAATATCTCCTGGGAAGGTGTCAGTAGCAACACACTCTATTGCAGGTCAAATGCATGAACTGGACAACCTTTGCACTCGATTCTCTGATTTGTATTTGCAATAAAAGAGGAGGGAGCTGTGAACAGAACTAACATAAAGTGGCTGGTTGGATCAGGAGTCTTGATGTGTCTTCTCTACACATGCTCAGCTGATGGTGTCTGTGCTTGCACAGTTGGATTTGTGGCTCCTGCATGAATGTCTGCAGCTGCGGGTGGACTGAGAGGAGTAGGGAAGAAAGCCAAAATGCCATCTGTCCCTGGCATTGTTTGGTTTATTGTGCTGTTGTCCAAAAAAGCACGACTCGGTCATGGACCTCCTTGCCACTGGAAGCTGAGGAAGCCAAAGCATGAATGGGATCAAAAGGAACTACACAAATCCATGGGAAATGGCTTTTGAATGATGGCTCAGACACAACCTTGTGACCAAGATTTCTAGAAACTGGGAGGACAGAGGAAGGAGCAGCCATGCATTCTCTTCCCTCTAGGTCCTTTCCCTAAACTGATGCTGCCTACTGTTTCTACTGAATTTCATTTCAGGGCCAGACAAAACCATAGAATTTTTCT
>WEIS01059649.1:0-16197 GCA_013389965.1 Todus mexicanus
CAAGGTTAAAGCACTTGTCTTAATATTAGTCAGACACCTTGAGCAAGCTACTCCCTGTGAGCTAAGCTATTTGTACTGTGAGGGAGGCCCTGTGATTAGTGACTTGCAAAAAACCAGCCAATACAAAGGCAATAGCCTGCTGCATACTACCAACCCCCTACCCACCTCCTCCCCCTAAAAAAACCCAACCAACCAAAAAAAACAACCCAGAAGGAGAAAACCAACTCAGAAGCTCTCCACCTTTTTGGTTCGGAGCTTTTCCCCTGATCTAGACAGGTCTCAGATTTGCGTAACACACGATACAGAATGACTACCTACTTTTCCAAAATGTGTTGGTTTTTTCCTTACAGGAAGGTACTCTAGCTAAACTGGATAAGGAAGAGTATTCTTCACAAGTATATAAAAAGCAAAAGCCAGCATCTATGTGCACATTCTTCATACTATAAGTAATTTAAACAAGAAAACTGTTAGTTTTAATTACACTCAGTATTATAAGGACTACAAATAGAGAAAACTGAATGGAGTCAGGTAATACACAGCAACTGTACCCTGAAAGTTTGTATCTAATTTATTCTGTGCTCTCTGCCTGTACTGGATGCACCATTTGCTGAGCACAACAGCTATTTTCAAATATATAGATTAATACCAACCATAGTGGCAAGTTCTAAGCATTTCTGTTGACGCAAAACTTTTTGAAGGGTACTTTCTTCTTCCCTTTCCCCATCCTCAGTTATCTCATGGAAAGCACTCATGTTCCCTATGCCTGGTCCTGCACTGGTATCTGATCATCCTGACAGAAGCCTGATTGTCAAGAAGCATTCACTTCATGTTCCAGTTTTCTGCAAAGTAACAAAAACAAGCCGTGGGTTCATTTTTCTGAAACATCCTCAAGACATGCATTGCTTTGAAAGTGTTTGTCTAAAATAATTTTTGGAATTTTTTTCAAATATTTTTCAATAACATTGAGATGTCAGATGGATTTTTTTGCAGCACACATTAAAGCTCAAGTGACAAAATCTCTTAGATAAGCTCAAACCTTGTCCATGTGTGTTACTCAAGAAAGTTAGCATTGACAAAGCTTTACTAGGGAACATAATGCTTTGATTTATTAATTGAAAAGAACACAGTAAGCTGACAATTTCTGCTAGTCATTTAATATTGATAGACTTGACGTTTGCTCACCAACTGTAATTAGCACATTTATTCAGTTAGGTGATTCTACTTAATCAAATTCCTTTATATTTAACCATCTGGTAATTGGCAGGGGGGAAGAAAAGAGCATATGATAAGCATAATTTTATATGAACAGTACTTGAGGACTGTGTAAGAAAGAGAATTATATAATACCAGAAAAGCAAGAGGAATCTGGGGTGGGGGTGGAAATAAGCGTAACAAGAAAATGGTGTAACAGACATACTGACTAGGAATTCTTAGTCTACTGGCACCACACAAGAAACTAAAGGTTGGATGTAAAAAGACCCAAGCACCTTGTACTCTCAGCATTTTCTGAAAAAAATATAATTCATTTCATAATAAAGAACAGAAAGGCCATCTCTGGAAATTGAAACTGTCTGGAGATGTTCTAGCTACAGTTTGGGCCAGTTTTAAGCTGTCACTGAAGTGATTCATGTAATGTAGTAAGACATATTTCATTACATCTCTGAATTCATTGAGCTCAATGGTGTGGGTAGAGAACATCAATGTGCTTTTTTTGGTTTTAAGTAAGATTTTATACCATGATGGGGCCATCTGTTCTATTAGCTGGAAGCAGACTTTGATTGTGTGGTATTGACAATTCAGCCTAAATCTCATTTCAGTCAAGGACAAACACTTCTGTAGGAATTACAGATGTCTCTCCACTTCTTTTGTAGCATTTGATAGAAAGTGTTATCTTGACTTAAGGGGAAAATAACAAGTCACAGTCTTCTGGATGGGTCTCATAGCTAGAAGGAACCTGTATGAACGCTGAATTGGAAGAACATAAGACAGGAATGCAACTAACAGCTGCTGAATGCCTTTGGGATGACTTAGGATGTTAAGCAGTAAAATCAGGATGATGATCAAAACCAGACAGATGTGTCTTCTGAAATCAGGGACTGACTGATACCAAACTAAGCCACAGAAGGTGCTTGGAATGAATCCAGCTATATTTTATTTTGTGACAGAAGGAATTATTTTGTATCTACGTTGGATGTTCTTAAGGCATTAACGCCTAGGGACCCAGTCAAATGCTCACTACTTTAGAAAAGATTTTTCAGTCAGAGTTATGTAAATAAAACTTCCAATTACTAACACACACTGAAAATAATACTAAAAATCCAGGTTGCAAGGATGAGAACCTATTCAACATGTATTAGAATGACTGTATACAATTTTCAAAATGCACCGGGAATGGAGCATTCAAAATTGTTTGCCTACCACTCATGTTTATTTTCCTGTAGTTTTCTACTGAATCACCTCCAAATCATTTCCATTACCTCTGCACAGTCAGCGTTGCCAGCCCTCTGAGACACGGTGATGAATACCTCAAATGATACAGGCATAAGAAAGCCAGCAAGTTAAGAATGATTTCTTACCTTATTCATGTCAAATGTGTAAAATACTTGTTCAACATAGTTGTTAGCTTCTGGAGTAAGTCCGTGTAGATCCAGGACGTGTTTAAATTCATGCAGACAAAGTTGTCCAGATGGGCACTCCTTCATAAATTTTGTGTACCAATGGTGAATTTCCATAGCATTAATGTCATCTGCTGATCCAGCAGCACCCATAGCGTCAAACATACCAGGTAACCTTTTTCAGTATTTTTTCATCCAAGTGTTTATTCCTGCTTCCCAACAATGAACATTCAAGCACCAACTCTGCCTTTGAGAGCTACTTTAAACCTCTTACAGATCACTACCAATATAGATTAAGTAAATATAGAACCCTAGCAAGATTACTGGCGCCCAGTTTTAGTGCACCATGGTTTTATCAGCTGATTACAGTCCCTGTGCAGTCTGCAGAGCCTCAGCAGGGCATGAGCACTGATTATGCTGATTCTCATCTTGCTTTGACATTTGTGGTGTTAAAGCTATGTAAACTGGATGAATATTGAATAAGAAACCTGTAAGGACTTTGAGAGTAGTTTCTAAACCTTTGTTTTAATAATGCACAAGGTTTCAACTAAACTTTCAGCTACATTTTAATATTTTGATACCTTTTGTATCTCGCAGCTTTGTATTTTGCAGCTGCCTTCTAAGAACTGACTCTTCTTTTTACTCAGTTCTGTAGATACTGTGGTCCAAATCTTACCTTGCAGGCCAAAACAGCAACACAATTTGACTTGGACAACCTGGGAGATAAACAAAACAAAACAAAAATCAAAAAAGCAGCAACACACTAAGCACAAAAACCTTGCCATTGTCTTTTGACAGCAGTTCTACACGAATATGAGTGTTGTGTAAGCTAATATTTTTCTAAAACTGCTCCCCCACTGCCACTGCTCATTCAATCCCATGCTTTCCCTTCCCTTAGGCCAACATCATAGAATCATAGAACCATCATAGAATGCTTTTGGTTGGAAGGGACCTCTAAAGGTTATCTAGTCCAAGCCCCCTTTAGGGAGCAGGGACATCTGCAACTAGAGTAGGTTGCTCAGAGTCTTTTCGAGCCTCACACTGAATGTCTCCAGGGATGAGGCCTCCACCACCTCCCTGAGCAACCTGTTCCAGTGTTCCACCACCCTCACGGTAAGGAACTTTTTCCTAATATCCAATGTAAATCTACCCTTCTCCAGTTTGAAATCATTACCCTTTGTCCTTTCACTACAGGTCTTTGTAAACAGGCCCTCTCCAGCCTTGTTATAAGCTCCCTTCAGGTACTGGAAGGTTGCTATAAGGTCTCCCCAAAGCTTTCTTTTCTCCAGGCTGAACAACCCCAGCTCCCTCAGCCTGTCCTCACAGGAGAGGTGCTCCAGCCCCCTGATCATTTTCGTGGCCCTCCTCTGGACCCGCTTCATCAGGTCCGTGTCCTTCCTGTGCTGAGGGCCCCAGAGCTGGATGCAATATTCCAGGTGAGGTCTCACCAGAGCAGAGCGGCAGAATCACCTCTCTCGATCTGCTGGCCACGCTTCTTTTGATGCAGCCCAGGGCTGCAAGCGCACACTATCTGCTCATGTCCAGCTTCTCATCCACTGAGTCCTTTTCCACAGGGCTACTCTCTATCATCTCACCCCCAGCCTGTATTGGTAGTGGGGATTGTTCCGACCCAGGTGCAGGACCCTGCACTTGGTCTTGTTGAACCTCATGAGGTTCACCTGGGTGCACATCTCTAGCTTGTCCAGGTCCTTCCAGATGACATCCTGTCCCTCTGGCATATCGACAGCATGAGTGTCTGTGGTTGCTCTTGGGCACAACTGTAAGAATATACCAGGCAAAAATTGCAAGAAAACTGAATACTAATAAATATAGCTATTTATTAATAAGTGGGGATGGGAAGGGTGGCCAGCAGTAGAGGGGGTTAGTAGAGGATTGCTTATTCTGCTGATTTAAATTGTGAAAACTTGTATAATAATGTCATAATATCTGAGCTGTACAGCCATACACAGCAGTTTACAGTTTTACAGTACTTAGGCCTTGCGGTATGTGCTATCGCACGCAGCAGTTAAAGACTAAACTGGTAAAATGTGAAAATACAATTGTTACACTTAAGCCCAGTGTAAAGGTGTTGGCTCACAAATGGCAGTCTGGTAGTGTTTTGCAAGAAGAAAGGTGAGCATTTCTACCTCACTCTGCAGAGCAGAACGCAGCTCAGCTGCCCTTGGAGCCCTGTGCAGCTGCACGAGCTGATTTGTCTTCTGGGCCAAGGTACAGGCTGCTTCAGTTTCAAAAGTGGTATCAAGAGTCACGAGAGACAAATCTGATCTCAAAACTTCAAAGAAACTGAATGCTGCTGTTGGACATGTCACAAAACCTTGTTTTCAGGTGACACGAAGGATGAGTGGTGGTGCATCCTTTGGGCGTGCGCAATAAGGGTGGCAAAACCAAACCTGGGCAAGCTGCCCCTGCAGCAGAAGGTTTAGGGCAGGCTCTGTGTCACACCATACAGGTTCATGTAGTCAACCGGTGTTTTAAGCTCTGTTTAATTCTTTAGGCAAATAAAGAGCTGGGACACACTAATCACATAAGATCAGAATTGCAAAATATTTCTCAGAAATAGGTACAAGCCTTCACTGCAAAATGTGACAGGGCTGGAACAAACTGGGTTGTGACTGGAACAGGCTTTCAGCACATATTTATAGCTATGTTGTGTAAACCAGAGTTTGCAGCCAGGCAGGGTAATGCTGCCGAGGAGGAAAAGAAGGGGGAAAAACGTGCACCTGGATGCGTGAAGGACTTCAATGGCAACATGACTGTAGCTAACATTAGAAGGTGATTTTTCTAATCTCTAGTCTTTCCTTGCACTGCTTTGAACAGTCTCCCCAGAGCAACAATAGCTATCTGCTAACATGCTGTCAGTTACAGGATCAAGGTTTTCAATACTGCATAGCAGCAGGGATTACCTACGTAGAATACTGAATAAAATCAGAATAAATCTGAAACATGTGAAGTGGTATTTGGAAATACTCCACTCCTAAATATCACTAGCAGGCAAAGGATGCTGTATTTGTAATAACCAAGAATAGCAAGCAAAAGAAAGGTAGCTCGAAGTAGGAGTCTTCAGTCTTTTATCTTTTTTCATAAAATCTAAATTCTCAATGGCTAGTAATTGGAAATACTGACGCTGAATTTACCAAAAATGAGGAAGTGGTTTAAAAGTTTTAAGTTGCACCAGGGGAGGTTTAGGTTGGATATCAGGAAAAATTTCTTCACTGAAAGAGTGGTGAAGTACTGGAATAGGCCACCCAGGTTGTTGGTGGAATCACCGTCCCTGGAGGTGCTCAAAAAATGTGTAGATGTGGCGCTTCAGGACATGGCTTAATGGTTACGTTGATGAGCAGTAGACAGTTAAACTTGATGATCCTGAAGGTCATTTCCAACCTTAATGATCCTATAATTCTATGAAAACTCAAATGTTAATCAGACTTCCATTTGTTTTCCAGAAATAACAGCAGTATTCAAAGCACAAAACCAAAGTTTTCAGAAGGTGTAGACAATCAGTTTTTTGTAAAGGAGTTTGCAATCATTTATTGTACATTTTCATTTTCAAATGCACTTCTGAAAAAAGTGACAGCATAAATGCGAGTATGAAAGACTGAGCCATCTCAGTCCTTGAAAACATGCATATTTCTTTCATATGGAATGGAGGAATCTCCTAACTCTGTTGTGTTTGTCCTTACAGAAGACAAGGTTAAAACACCATAGAAATTCACATTTTATTTAAATAAGTCTTCAAGATAATCATCAAGCTGTTCTAAATTATCTACTTTAGGACTCTGAAAAGACCTTAAACTGCAGCATTTGATAAAATAAGTGTATGAACAAGCACAAAGCACGACATGCTTATCAGCAAAGGTCATAACTAAAAAAGAAGTAAGAGCAAACACCCAGAAGACTTGAAGAAGTAGCGTAAGAGCCCAGAGTAAAACAGAAACATGAAAGCTAGAATTAAGTGCAAGTAGGAGAAGAAAGTGCTTTTAAAGGAGTTCTGGTAGGCCACATTCATGTGAGAATAGCTTTAGGGGGGGATTATAGTAATGAAGTAGACCCAGATTAGAAAGGCCATGCTGGCAACAGTGTTCTTTTTAGCAATTTAATACCATCCTCGCTTTCACTCTAAGGAAAAGATACTTCTCCAGTTAAAGCACAATT
The DNA here is from genome assembly GCA_013389965.1 of Todus mexicanus. Lineage (NCBI taxonomy): Eukaryota > Metazoa > Chordata > Aves > Coraciiformes > Todidae > Todus > Todus mexicanus. Next base: position 6,789 of record WEIS01059649.1, read on the forward strand.
TTCTCAGACTTATCGTATCTGCATATCCATGTTAGTTGGGGGGTTATGTTTCTTCACATATGTCGCCCTACAAGTAAAGTTCAGAAGTAGAATGAGGGAGAATGCAGGAATAGTGACGAACATGCATTGTAGGTCTGCAGGCAACGTTATATAAAGAGGAGGGAAAGCAGCTAGGAGAAGAAAAGAAACACATAGCAGAGAGGCTGACAGGACTTAGAGAATGTTAAGGCACTTCAAGAAAGGACAAAAACCACCAACCAAACAAAAAACCCCAACAAAACCCTAAACCTCAAAATTCTGCAATAAAAGAATTGTGAGGCCTGGAAAGAAGAAGCTGAACTTATGCATCAGAGTGAAAATCAGAATTTAATTCTAAAGACTTAAATTCAGCATCAATAGTCATATACAGAAACCTATTGCCCAAGTAGTGCCTATATCAAATATATACCATGTACTTAGTTTCTTATGAATATGATTGGGAAAAAAAAGCCAAGTCACCTGGAGCCTTTCCACACTGCCCCAGATGGTACCTGCACTTAGATCTTCATATGTAACGAAAGTGACTCAAGGCTCTAACACAGGTTATGAAATAAAGGCCCTTGAGGCTCTGATAAACTGTGTATAGGAAATTCCAAGTTTTCCATGCATGATGCTATGAAATATAGGGGAAAAGATAATAAGCATTTGAAACATAAAAATCACAAAAAATGAGGACAATGATATCAAGACAGAGAAATCAACAGCTATTTTATGGAGAAGCTTCAAGGGACTAAACTCTGATCCCAAATTTTTCCCCATAGCAAAATTCTCACTAAGTCTCTCCCTGTGTTATATATTAGCATTGTTGGTCTCTGCAATTCACAAGAATAAGATGCTTGGACTTTAAGGATGCAGGAAGACAGCACCGTTCAGAATTTTTATCTGATCCCTTTGCCACAATGACAGGAAATTATCTTCACTGTGGCCATAAAGATCACAGGGCATCAAACTGAAAAATCTTATTTTACTTTACCTCACCTCAAGACAGCCTTCCAGGAATTCTTCGAAATATTCCTGCAAAATAATTTGAGAAAGGATCACTCAGAATTGTTTAAAAATTAAAGTTTTCTTAATTGCACTGTGAAACTGATTACCACAAGGTGGTATACAGGCTAAAAGTAAGTATGAGTTCAAAAAGCAACTAGAAATTTCATGGAGGAAAAGCCCTTTATAAACCTGTTTATTGAACTTGTCATTTGATTGAGCGGCCACAGACTGCTGGAAGCAGAGAAAGTGACTGAGGGGTACCCATTCCTTTGTCACGTGCTCCTGGCTATTGCGAGGGACAGGAGAGTGGACCAGAAATACTTTTGACCTGACTAGACAAGTATAGCTATTTTTATATACCAGACATGATCCAAAGAGCGTTTAATTGGCTTATCTTCATCTAGCTGATGGTCAGACTGACTGAGAAGAACAATCATTTTGGAAAACATGATGCTATTTCAAATGCCTTATCTTAGATGGATGTCTGGGTACAATGCAGGCAAACCCAGTTTATTTGCAATTTGCACATTCATGGTAAAAGCATTGGTAAAAAAATTCCATCTGCATCTTCCCATCATGTTTTCACATAGGCTTGGTGCTTCCTTATTAGGACCCCTTCTGCTTTAATTTGCCTGTAAGCTTCTCAGTGTGTTTGTATGTGAAAATACACGATTCTGAATACATAGTAATAAACGTGTACATTAGTGGCTTATTATTGTGTTATGTCCTGTTTTTTTTCTTAAGTGACAAAACAATACTTACGTAGAGATCTGTCTGCTACTAAAATCATGATGCATGCAGACACAAAGCAGGCTTCTACTGATACCAGTTAATAAGAGAACAAGAATCAGAAAGATTTGAGATAGCCTACACTGCAGATATGACTAGATGACATTGACTTATAATTCTTCCTCTTCTATTTTTTTACTATTATTAATAATAATTAATTTGCAGTGGTTCTTAGAAACTTTATTAGATGCTTCTTAAAATTACTTTTGTAAGTTATATCTGTATTGTTGTTAAGGTTGCTTAAGTAATATTCTAATGCTTCTAAAGCCCTTTATAACCTCTCATGGTGACATCATTGTCCTTCTAGGACTCTTACACAACTCAGACGCTATCTTATTTTTTAAAAAAAATGCAAACAAAGCAAACACCAAAAGGCAACAATCCCCCTCCCCTCACTCTAAGCAGAAAAAAAAATAGGTTAAATAAAAGTTATTCCTTCTTCAGAAAGATACTAAATATAAAAAATAAAAAAATCACCAAAAGGTATTAATGAAGCAATTTAACAATCGATATTAATAAAGTGATTAGACACACTTAAATGGAAGAATGTACATAACATGCTTAGCACCACTAGTCTTGAAAAGAAAACTTGCATTTAATAAGTAAGTCATAATTTGATTTGACAGCAGTAATTGCATTTAATCAGTCAGTACTTGCTGGGGTAGAGTCTGGGATTATGTAAGTGGCAAGATTAGTGTTACATGACAGGCACAGGAACTCACAGCACACAAAGCATCTTGTTCCCTCTGAGCACCTGGCTGCAGAAGCACTCGGTGGGAAACAAGAGTAGGTCCAGTTCCAGTGCACTGGGGAATGTCTCTTAGGCTGCAAACAGTCCATAGGTGGACATCTATGCTATCTGTATCCATCTATGCTTATACATGGGAGATGCAAGTAACTTTGGAAGCCCACGGCAGACCACATTTTTCTTCTTTTATTCAATAACTAGAAATACTTGAAATTAAATGTAATTTACCCTGCAAAGGCACTTCAGTAATTCTGCCATCTTTCTCCTCTGGTTACTAAGTTCTCCTTGAATAGCTGTGTTTGCAACTCTCAGATTTGATGCAGTTTGCTAGCACACTCTACTTTGTAGGTGCAGGAAATGAAGGAGAAAATTTTTCTCTCTCTCTCTTTTTTTTTTTTTAATGGAACGAAATTGTCCTTCAAATCTACAGAGACTTTTTTGGTTTATACCCTGGATAAAGTAGACTCTGCACTCCCTTTAAATTATAGTTCTACTGAGAACTACCATAAATATTCATCTGCATGTAGAGAATTACTGGCTAATAACACATCATGGTTATACCCTGTAAGAGAGGACATGCAAACAATAACCTGTGAAGTACATCCATGATTCACATCTGGTCAATAGCAACTGATGCAGAATGGACTCGAGTTATTGCAGTAACTTACTTTTTACCATATAAAAAAAAAATTATCCAAATCTTTGCCAACCTGTTGACAGCCACAATGCTATATTTTTTACATTGTTGAGGTCAGACTGAAAAAAACCCTGTACGATTTGTCTTCTCCCTCCTATTTTTCTCTCAGAAGGAGAGAGTGATGAAATGAGTGATCTGTTAATATGATAGGACAAAGAAAACAAAAAAGGAAACTGATAGATTTTTATCTTACTACCAGCATTTGGTATAACATCCTGAGAGGTAATACACAAAAATAAAATCACCATAGAATTTAATTTGAAAGAAAGATGTGGGAAAACCTTATATAGTTTATATTCCTCAAGAGAAATTTCCTCACCACTCTGCTATGCAGCACTCACTGTGCTGCAAAGTTGTCTCACATTGCCACAGCAATTTCAAAGACAGTTTCTGACTGCTGTAATTCTTAGTTTTAAGATATGAAGAAAAATCAGTAAGTACAACAATTTTTCAATATTTTTTTCACTGAGTATTGACTGTGTTTCGGTCTGAAAAACTGATGAAAATACACAACAGACAATTTACTCTTCACTAAGAAATTGCACTGTATGAGTAGAAAGTCATAACTTCAGTGCTTTTAGAAGAGGAATGTACGTGCTTGATCAGCACATGCAATTAAAGGCACAGGAAATCTAGTAGAGTTTAGAAAGTAAAGGTCCCTGTTCCAGACAATTTTGCTGATGCTGATTTATTTTTTGCATTTTCAAAGTACTTTTATAATCATGTCAGCATTCACTTTTAAAACACTTGAACTCTAAGCTCTGAAAAATTGGATTCAGACGTGCAATCAACATTTGAAAAGAAAAAAGGGGGGGAAAAAGTGATGGGGTTTCCAAAGCTGTTTGAAGTTTTAATTTCATGAAAACAGAAGTGCTGTCTAGCTCTAAAAAGTGGAGGTTACATATTCTGTTCATAAAACCAAGCAGATTCCACCCAGTCATTATACTTAGACAGATTCAGAGACTTGACCTGATCCGACCTAATCTGAAGATCTACTGAAAGACAGCCACTCTGGTTTTGCACTAATGAGTTCGAGAGCAAATTGTCCAGCCTGTTATAAAAGAAATGAATATATTCACAACCCCCCCAAAAATTCACCAAAAAATGTAACTGAACTAAATTATTTTTGAATTAATCTTTTGATAGCCTTGACTGCCACAGTATTTTGCAACAATAACTGAATTCTAAAGCTCTGCTCATGTTTTCTGAATTAGGCTTAACCTTTTTGACTACTTCATGTACTTTCAGAAGGTTCTCTGGAGTATTAAACATAATTCTGTTAATAAATTCGTGAATATAAATCAAAGAATGCTCTTTTCCTTGGAAAGTAACATCCACGAAGAATAATCACACCTATCTAGATGAACATGTGCTTGGAATAGAAATGAATTTTAGATAATATGTTTTACCTGGATGTAGCATGATTCTGACTTTTTTAATTGTTCAGGAGGAATCTCTAGTTGTTCTTATTTAGAAGGAAAAACAATTAGCATTTACATTCATGAGATGAGTTTTATGTGTGTGTATAAAAGGAGTCAAGAGAAGTTTGCACAGAAACAGCAACTGAATAAAAAAAGTAAACAGAGAAAGGAGAGAACAACCATTAGTTCAGGAAAGTATGGAAGCCCTAGATGAGCAAACTAACTCTTTCCTGTTAGCTGGTGAATAATGACATTTTCACAGCTGAGTTATCCTTCTATGCATTAAAGGCGACATTGGAGTACTTAAAAATATTAAGTCTGCAGTATTGGAGAAAAAGGCCAGGACAACTGATAAACCTGCCATTCAATACTAACATAAGTTTTAAATCCTTTGATCTAAAATGAAGTTCACCAGAAGAACTGCAACAGGCTGTTTAATTCTGTAGATCAGTTCCTGGAAAAACTTCGAAAATTTGAAGTTTGTTGCTACAACAAACTTCAGAGAATGTGAATGTGCAGTTTGGACATGCACTGTCACCTTCCAGTAACACATGCCCCCAGTAAACATGCATAGGTAGTAGATTTTCTTGATGCTGCAAGACAGCATCAGGACAAAATATTAAAAGATCTCTGAAAACATTTCTTTATGTTTCTTGGGTCCTTGATGGGGAAGCAATTCAAAATTTGCATGAATGTAGCTGATCTTTGCCTTTCACCTTGAAACTTCAGGAAACTGTTCCCTTTCTAAACTGAACTAGCAATATGTAGAAGCTGGAGGAAAGCAGCTAGTAACAGGGCAGAGTGAGCAGCAGCTTCTCTGAATAGTGCTATAGTCCTGTCTTCTGAGTTCATCATACATCTTCAAAGTTGTAGAAACAAGTATGTAACAACTTGTCCACAAAGACAAAACATAGCAACTAAATACATGTGCACTGGTAAAAATAATCAAGCGGACTAGCTATACTTACCAAGAGTGACTCCTAAAGTGTACCAACTTTTGTTGTAAATGATTGTGGTGAGTTGGCCATGGCCAGCTGTCAGATGCCTCTTATTCCACCTCCTCAGCAGGACTGGGGAGAAGATAAGATGAAAAAGCTCACGGGATGAGATAGCGACAGGGAAATTGCTTACCAATTACTGTTATGATCAAACCAGACTTGACTTGGAGAAAACTAATTTAATTTATTCCCAGTTAAAATAGAGCACCATGTTGGAAGAGTGACAAATAAAACAACACCTTCCCCACAACACCCTCTATTTTCCCGCTCAGCAACACTCATTGCCAACTCCTCTACCTCCTCCCCCTGAGCAGCACGAAGGATCGCAAATGCATGCTATGGTCAGTCCATAATAGCTCCTCTCTGACACTACTTCCTCTTCACTCTTCACCCTTCTCCAGGGTGGCTCCTTCCCATGGGCTGCAGTTCTTCAGGACAAACCTGCTCCAATGTGGACTCTCCATGGGCTGCAGCTCCTTCAGGGCATGTCCACCTGCTCCAGTGTGGTCCTCTCCAGGGGCTGCAGCGGAATCTCTTCGAGGGCACCTGGAGAACCTCCTTTCCTCCTCCTTCTCTGACTTTGGTATGTGTAGGGATGTTTTTCACACTCCCATGACTTCTCACTGACTGTGCAGAGTTTTTGCCCTTTCTTCCAGAAGCTTTCCCCAAAGGCACCAGCATCATGGCTGAGGGGCTCAGCCATTCCCTGGAGTGGTCAGTTGGAGCCAGCTGGAACCACCTGTGTCCAGTATGGGGTAGCCTCCACCAGCCCTCACAGATGCCATCCTGCAGCCTCTTCTGCCAGTACAGGGACACCTGCACCCTGTACATTGCTTCAACCAAAATTTCAGTGCAATTGAGGATGGGGACAAAAGCAGACACTGTCTGCACTGGAAAACAGGGGAGGCTAATTACTTTGCTTAAAAAACTCATTGGAAAACTTGTCTCCATGCACACCTTGATATCAATTCTGTAACATCTTCACATATGTGTCAATCGGTGTCATGGCAGTTTCCAATGAAATAGGAACTCTGCCTCCATCAGTATGTCAGAAGTAGTTAAGAGAGCAGTATATTCCTTCTATTTCAACAGCATTTTTATATACTGTAAATGTAGATGTAAGATCCCCTACAGGCATGAAGGCAAGCTGTTCTCTTGATAGTTCACATCTGGCAAAAAATCTGCAGCAGAAGTTCAACGACAATAAAAACAAATACACATCAGTGAGGAAGATTTCTAAAGCACCAAGACCAGCCAAGTCATGTCCTGGTCATTCAGTCAGGACGCCTTTACTAAGGAACATGGCTCTTAGTGAAGTTCTCCCCTGACACAGGGAAGAGAAACAAGCCTTGTGCAACAAATGAAACTATGCTTTGAAACAACACCAGGCTTTAACTTCTTGTACCTCGGTCAGAGTTTTTATGGAGAAAGATTAAAATCATATACACAAAGCATGCTTACCAGACATCAGTGCACACCATTCCATTAGAAGAACTAGCAGAAAATTTACTTAGTGGTCAGTATGCAATTTAGTACACTTCTAAGTAGCAGGAAACTTCTAAATTTTATGAAAATTAATTCTGTTTTTTCAACCAGCTGTATAAGATGATACTAAACCATCTGGCAGCCATAGAGTGTAATTTGCTGTGTTTAAAATTAAAGAACTGGACTGCATGCCAACTATTTGTGCTACCCAATGTGTCTTCACTATATGTCTGTCCACACAGTGCCAGCAGAAGAACAGAAAGCTTTTTTTTAAAAAAAAATTTACATCATTGATGGAAAAAGTCCCTGTTTTACAAAACACTTCCTTGTTATTTCAGATAAGAAGCTGTAACACAGACAGAGATTTGTCTCAGAGCTGCAGTGAAACCACGCTAGGTTCAGAAACAGAGCATACAGATCTGACATCTGACTTAATCACTTGACATCTCAGGGATGAGGTGCCCTCCTACTCAACTTGCTCCGACCTTGGAAGGGGTGCAGAAGAGGTGCCTTCTGCTGCAGGAATGCAACAGCTTCCACTGAACGATGTACAGTGTATTTACTCATGTCACTGCATGCACAGTGGTTGTGAGTTTGGTAAGGAGGGTAAGAATAGCAACAGCGAAAGGGAATGAAGGAGGATCTTTTTCAGACAGAATATTCATGTTGCCTAGTCAGCATTGCCTAATAACCCTGCTTGAATTATTGGATGCCTTAAGATGGATGCAAATCAATCCTGGGTGCTTTCTCACTAAAGAAATCCATATCACAGACAGAGGCTTATCACACCCAGAAACTGCACTGCAAGCTTCTATGAGACCATACCTTACACACTCAGTTATTGTGCTACCGCACTTAGAGAGTAAAGCAAGCAGGCCTCTTACAAGCTTAATTTTACCTGCAAAATGTCTGACTGTAAAAGCTGACACTGGTGGCCTTTCAGATGCCTGTCTGTATTTCTGGCCTTAAGGCATTCATGCTTTCCCACGGAACAGTGTTGAAAGGCTGGGTTTAATGCAGTTCTCCCTGTTGGCAGAAAAGTCGTCTTACGGAACCTCTGGTACTTCTGGCAATTTTGTTGGACATCTGCTCAGTTTCAGGCACATAATAATGATGAGGCTGCTACATCACGCTTATGACACCATTTGAAGAGACTGTTTAGTGCATGAACTGAAATCTGACTGTTCAACAGCAGTGTGCTTATGCTCTTTTACAAACTGCATCTACTGAATCAAAGAATAACAAAAATTAGCAGTTTTTCCGCTGTTAAAGTTATTAAATTTTTTTGGAGTGATTTAATTTTTTTTTCTAATTTAGGAATTGTTTTTCTCCTCTCAGAAAATGTCTTAGAGCAGTTATATTAACAATCTTAATGACGTAGCTGGCCACAGCAACTATATTCACTGAAACAGGAATGTCGTCATTTTGATAACAGATATCTTTAAAGCTTCTCATATCTCTGCTTTTTTGCTTCACAAGTTCATGATTCTTAAATAAGAAGTCTGCTTAAGTTTAGTGTATTTAATATTAGTTACTCTCTGTACTTTTTTCTTTAGTTTAAAAAGAATCTACTAAGCTGTGCTTTATCTGGTGGTTGTTCAATGTAAAAGTCTCCTGGAAAGGCGAAGATGACTATGGAACCAAGTTCTAGACCAAGAGCTTCTCCTAGCGCCTTTGTTTTAATGACTGATGTAACAGGAGTATGGAAAATATCCCCTAATTGTCATTTGCTTAGTACATCACTCCTTTTTGTTGCATGAGAGAAATTGTCTGAAAAATATCTAAACCTCTTTTTGTTCCTGTCTTCAGAACCTGACGTAACACTTCGCTTTTTACTGCAGAGTAGACAGTCTCAGAAGCCAAATCTGCAGGTGAATCAGTTTGGTATTTTACTCCCTTTGTAAAATACATAGTGCACAATGAGCCAAATGAAACGTAGTAAAAATCAAAAAAGTTCCAAAGAGAGTTTAGATAGTACTGCTGCCACAATACGTCTAGTTTAAATTCTAAGTGCAATGTGTCATAGTTATACTCTCAAACGCCCATTCCTCCTCCTCCAAATCTGGTAGAAACACAGCATCTGCCAAAAACGTCAGTATTCAATTTATGCAATTTCCTGACCACTGAGTTCAGCACTAAACCAAAGATGTCCTCCTTCATCCAAGGACAAACTACTTGCAGCTTCACTTTTAATTCAGTTCACTGTCCGGAAGAAGAAATAGTCTTTCACTCCCTGAGAAAACCC
>WEIS01059655.1:0-21923 GCA_013389965.1 Todus mexicanus
GGAAAGTTCAGAATAAAAGATTTGTTTTCTTTATAGCCAAAGGTAGTTGGTCATAGCCAGCAGAACATTACTTAAATATAACATGATAAAGTTATTCAATGTGTCTGAAACATGCCTGGTTATGTATTTTACACATATCTGGATAGCTGAAGAAATACAGAAAATAAAACCAAGGCAGTACGGTTCTCTTTCTGACAAATGTATTCAAGAAATGTTACATGTTTTCCAATCCACAAAAAAGATTGCTGGCATGCCATGTAATATCACTATCGAACTTAAGAGGGGAGGGAAATTCACATATTTAGTAATACTAAAGCATCAAAATGTCCTTACCAACTAAAAGTCTGGAAAAATATTTTACAGCCTACTGTTCCTCAAGTTCCTGAGTGAGGGTGTCACACAATAGTGTCCCAGAATCACTCAGACTGAAGGAACATTATTATTTATGAATTTTCCTTACAAGGCAAACAAATACACACAGATTTGCAAAATATCTCGGAAGGAGGACTTCTGAAGAAAATCTTCCATGAAACACTTATTTTCTTCAACATGGTCAAGTATTCAATTACTTTCTTCATGGTAAAAAGAAACCAAAAAAAGGAAGAGAGAGGAAAAAAAGGGCTAATGAGAAGGCTCATGGAAAGAAGAGAACTAGTAGTGAAAGGTCATCCACTATATCCCCCCTTGAAATTACAAGCAGCAAGCTAGTTTCTAATTAATTCTGGCTCAAAAACTACTGCTGAACTCATCACTGAGCACAAATTTAAACACTGACCATTAAGTTATTCCTGAGGGAGAAATCAAATGCTTTCACAATATTTTAGAGAAAAGTCTTTCGATGTACTTTGTTATGACAATAATCACCATAACCCTTGCCTTGACATGAAGGAATGTGTGTATCTCACAGGAAAGCCGCAACCTTTTGCACCTAACCCCGTCCAAAACTCCCCATCTCAGCACAACCGTGTTGTCATAAGAAGCTTCACCAGAAACATGAATGATAGAACAGGCAGGGCTGGGAATTAGCAGGAAGCATTTATATCTCGGTCTATCCTGAGCTATCAGAGGTTCTGATGACTTAGCCTTTCTGTCAGATGAGATAAAAAGCAGAGGATCTGGCATCTGGTGGCCATTAGAAAACCAGAGATACTGGAGTTATTAGACATTGCATCTTGGTAGTATTCCAAGACAAACAATTATATCTGGCCCTCTTACAATTCCTTACTGCTTCAGAGAAAATCAAATGTTCTTGTACCCATTTGAAGGTGTCGTGTGATATTTGTTGGTACAATGCACAACAAACCACTAACACTGCAAGAGTCTAACACACTGGACTCCACAATGACGCGACACTCACTTAATCTCTTATTTTTTACCCCAAAATGAGTAGATTAGGTTTTGTTAGCTGCATAACTATGCTGAACCCTCATTCTCGGAGTGATGGATTGTGGACAGGTTGCACACTCTGCAATAGGACCTCCAGAAATAGTTTGCATGGATGAAATCCTTTTGAGTTGCCCGAGTATCACTGCAAGGAAAGAATAAGCAAACAGCTGTACCACGCACCATCCTTGCTCCCTTTTCTGCTGATCTCTCAGGTACTGCCCAGCCAACGTGCCACTTGATAAGGGCGCTTTTCACAGCATGTAGCATCTTTGTATGAGAGGTAAGCATTTACATTCCCCATGTCAGTCGGTTCTCTGGCCTTGATGCTTCAAATTACCTTATCCTTCATTGGTTGCAAAGGGACTCAGGTTGTTAATGGTCACATCTCAGTTAAATGCATAAATTAGCTCCGAACTAGACTAACTATTCTCTCTTCCAGAGATCAAAAAAGTCAGCGAGAGATACTGAATATCTAATCTGGATGTGATGCCAAATTTATCCCGAAAACTCTTTCCACCTGCAGTTACTGCCCTTTGAGATTTCCACGCGGTCAAAACTAAGCAATCGCTGTACATAAACATACACCCACAAGCATTTGTACTTGAATCAAGTATAATAGCCTTGGCTACTCTAATGTTAATCTTACCCAAGGATTACAACCCTGATTAATTTCTCTATTTGTAAGAGGCATGTGTATTGTTCTGAGTGAACACCAACAAGTATTTTCTGGCTTGACTGGGTTTCCTGTATTTTTTTGGCTGTACAGGGGCAGATTTTTCCTTAGTATAAGAAATAATTTGATGTTTTTCTGGAAGAGCAATGCTCCTGGTGCTGCAAGGAAGAGAATGATCCCTTTGGATCACTGATGGTTGACTCAAAAGATTTATGAGCTGAGCTATCACATCAATAATCAGCTTAGCAATAAAATACTGTTGCAGAAAGGTTCCTTTTTTATGGCCTCTGTTTACATGCCAGCAGCATAAAGCACAGCTGTGCTCTGAGCTCACCATCCTGCCACCACTTTGTTGCAAGACTGAGGAGAAAGAACAATTTTTGGAGCCAGTTGTTTCCAAGAGTTTCCTCAGCTAGCTAATTACCAACACCTTCCTACGGCAACAAGTGACTTTAAATGAAAATCAGACTTGAAACTCCACATCTATGCCCAGGAAAAACATTCAGCTCAGATATTCGCTGTGTTTTAAGAGGCGGAGGAGCTATCATCATTAAACAGAACAAATACCAGCGAAAGCTGCGTGTACACAGCTTCTTAAACAGCAGCAGTGCAATTCTACGGTTGGTGTGATGAGACTGCCCCTTGCTGAGCAATATTTTCCCACGATTTCTTTAGCTTTTGCATGTATCTGGTAAGTCTTTCAAGTAGGGACTGTATTTCTATTCTCATGCATGAGAAGTCAGAATTCAGGAGGGTCAGATCTGGCCACCTGAGTTCACAGGTGTGAGCATGACAGAAGTAGTAATACAGATGTGCAAAAGAGAGGTTTCAGAATAAAATATTCCTTTATGTGTACACAGAGATGTTTCAACCTCACAGATTTTTAACAAAGCAGATAAAAGTACTTCTGAACTGTATTTTTGCAATGTAAAAATCTGAATGCAACTGCATGCTCTGGACTTCTGATAAATGCAATGTGTCCTTCCTTTAATCACAAGAAAAAACGCAGAGCTATCTATACTCCCATGTTCAGCACACAGACGGATTTCTGCTGTGACGGGCACAAGACCTACAGTTGTAGCAGGAGAAATATAACCAGAACCAAAAGTTAAACCTATGAACTGATCCAAACATGAACTTCCTAAATCCCCTTCGCCCAGAGGCAAACAGCAACTTCAAACTGCAGAGCAGGGGTTGTACATTGTACCCCTTGACACCCTGCAGATTCCTTTGTGGTACAGAACACATTAATAAGGGCAAAAGGTTATTTTCCAGCAAAGTTTGTAAATTAAATTCTATAGAAAACCAAACAAAAGGTTACATGAGTGTTCATTTTTCTAGGAGCAGTGAACTCAAAAGAAAATGTTTCATTTCAGAATTTAAAAAGGTGCCCTAACAATGGCAGCTCATACACCACAGGTACTCTGCAAGCAAGGCTAAATGAATTAATATCAACTTTCAGTCAAATGGACTGACCTAAGAAAGGTTTCAAATTATTTTTTTGGTCGAATGAATTTTGGTTTTAAGAGCTTTGCAAACAAACAGAACAGAAAGAGTAACTGAAAGGAAGAACAGATTTATATTGACTACTTTTAAAGCATACGGGCTTGCAGAGTGGCACAGACGAGAAATAAAGGATGGACTAGAAGTTACCTAATTTATTTAGCCAGGTAAGTTCTCTTATCTCGAGGCATAAGTTGTCTAACTTATTTGGATTTAAACCAGCTACAGAAATACTCCCTGCCTCACACTGAACAACCCCACATTTGCTGGGTTGGAGGTGTAAAAGTTTGCATCGAATTATGTGTTAAACTGTAAAAAGGGACATTAGAGGCTTGTGGAGGAATAGTCAGGGAAGCTGCTCCTCTTCCTCCCCTACATCCCCGCGCACCCAGACGCTGGGCACAGGCACAGCCTCCTGCCAGATAACGGCCACAGTAAACAGGATTCCTGGCACCTGCACTGGAGGCGGCTTTGTTGGAGTTTCTCGCTCCGCTTCACAGCCTTTCTCCTCCCACAAACTCCAGCTCATCCAAAGGCACAGAAATTTAACAACAACAACAAAATAAATTAAAAATATTTGCAAAGAGCACAATCAATTGTCTTTTAAAAGCTGAACTTTGTTCTGAACACTTAACTGTGTCCAATGTGCAAACATGACATAACTGACACTACAAATCCCACAGGCCACAAAAGGATGATTTATTTTTTCTCCCTGCTCTTCAGCCCAGCCCTTTTTAAACAGACGTCTACCCAGCTGGTCAGAGAACCTGACTCCAACAGCTCCGGGTGCCAACTGCCTTGTACAACGATGCACGAAACCTCACAGCTGACAGGTCTGAGATAAGCCAGTCTTGGGGAAACTTTCTAATTTCCTCACTGCTGCTGAAGTCAAACACCCAGATGTTAAGTAACAGGCCCTTAGAGTTGAGCACTTGACTTAAACAAAAAAAAGAGGAAGCCAGGAGAAACCAAAATGATCCTAAAAGTATTGATTTTTCTTCTACAGTTTTTAAGATTTAGGGATAGGAACCGAGATTTTATTTTAAATAAAAGTGGATGCTCGCATCTTCATAGGATTCCAACAAAGCTGGAAATTTTGCTAAAGGTTTGCATGATTTTCAAAAATAATTTTAAAAAAAGCATGCGCTACTGTGAAAACAACAGCATTCTAAGGCTAGTACAATTAAGACTCTTGAAATCCTTTGTGCTAAGCCCAACCCTCTTGTAAAGAAAAGAAATCTGGAATCACCCGTATCCCTAGACAATATACTATATTACTTAAGGTTTATTTACATTATGCCTTTATGACTTGAATAAACTGAAGTAACATCCACTTTGTTCTGTAGCATTACACAGATGCTGTTTGTTTGGTGCAGTCTAGGCTTTTACTGTAAGCCTATTTTCTAACCAGCCCCACAGCACCTCAGTGGAATATATCTAAAGAAAAGTACAAGATTTAGGTACATTCTTTGGTTTTGTGAAATTAAAACTCAAATTCAAATTTGCATTAAGGTCCCGTTTTATAAAATACAGTTTGTTGTCATTACGATTCTCTACTCATACATATTAGAAGGTTATCCATGAATATCAAGTCAGTAAAATACTTGTATCATCTTAGGAAACTTAAAAAACAAAAACATTTAAGAAAGCTACATGAAGTCATCCATCAGGCTATGCTGAAAACAGAATCCAGGTTTCCTTATTCTTTATGCTACAATCAACTCTTCGTGTTTTACCTGCAAAATATACTAGTTTCCTGCCCTACCCACAAAATATTTGGTAGAAATCAACATCCTCCTACAGTTAGTTGATACCATCAGGCAAGAATTAGTGATTTCAGACTTATCAAGGTGGATATAAACTGAGTCGGTACAGTAAATTTCACAACTCTGCTAAGTAATTGAATGAATTGGGGTGGTTTCATCTTACAGAGAGGATCTGGTTTCAAACAGAATTTGAACTACTTTCCTCAGAGTAGTTTTATGATGAACTTATTTATTTAACAGAAGTGGTTTAGTTCTCTTCCACAACTATCTCAAGATACAAGTTGATACTAGTGTTACTTTGACATAGTGTGAGGTAACACCTAAACAATCAGGCATAGGATGTGGCTGAGGTTCAATACATCAGGAAAATAAGGATTACTCATGGCAGACACTAAATAATTCCAAAAGAAACTGAGTACAATCAGTTCAGTGAGGCCTCAAATGACTTATCATGTAAGGTGCAGGCTAAATTCTCACTGGCCTCAGGTAAACCCAACAGCATAGACCACATCTGATAGCAAAGTGAGTGGTTTTTAATTGTCTCTACCTTCTTTCTATCACATCCACAACTTTTAAGGATCTTACAAGATGCTTTTACTACCTGTCTATAAAAGAGAAATGAAAAAAGAAACAATGTCCATTAGTTGAAAATGAAACAAAACTCACAACACTCTTCATAAAGATTAATCCGGTTGTCTCTTCTTTAAAAAAACCCACAACAAACCAAACCCCAAAGCATGCAGATAAAGCAGTGCTGTAAATCTGAGCTCTGTAAGGTGCTGGGCTGCAGAAGGGCCCCTCTAAACAAGTGTGTCACGGAGCTAGCCTGTACCTGTGCCTCGCTGCACATTCCTCTGGCAAAGGAATTCCGTCCCGAAACCTGGTACCCCTCTGCCCTCCTCTGAGTGAGCTCATAATACCGGAATGAAGAGGAGGGAAATCACTGGAATTTCTTTAATGGAAATTATAAGCACACATCTTGATGAAACGGATGCTGGAAGTATTTTGCCTGGTTATTCTTACACACAGAGAATACATTATTAGATATATAAAACATGTAACTGCCTCAGCAAAATTATTTTCTGGTAAATTCAATGGTACCACATAATCCAAATTAATTCTGTAACCAGTATCACTGCACAAGGATGTCTAGGTTGACAGTCTTCCATGCAGGGAAAAGTGTAAAACAATCATTTCAGCTCTGGACATTTAGCTTCACAAAAAAGTTAAAAAGACAACAAACAAAATCTCAAAGCTTCCTTTTCCTTTCTTTCACCAGCTGAGACTTAAGAAAGAGGAGATGGATCTGGAGAGCTACAGCCATCTGCAGAACACTTGTCTTAATAGCAGAATGAAAATTATTAAATTCTTATTACTGAGCCTTGAAATGAAAAAACTCAAATCACCTGATTGCTGAAATTTGCTCCATATCTATTGTTTTATGAACCAGATTGATGTTTTGAAAACCCTCACACACACAAATCATGCAAAATTAAGGTATTCTTTTTTGTTTTAAAAAATGCAGCCTTAGTTTACTTTCATCCAAAATACTTGGAAAACATTTTGGTTTGCAGTTCAAAGTATCCTTGAATAGAGCTGAAAAATTGCAGTAGCACTGGAGATCTAAGCATTAATTAATTCTACTCTCTCACTGTCACACTGTGCTTGAGACTAACTTGCTGGTTTTAAATCCTTGCCACTCCTCTCTGAAACACGTGCAGAACTTGGCTGGATAGTGTGAAGCTGAAAGATAAAACCCAACCAGATTCTTTGGAAACTTCACAGGATCATGCCAGCACATGGAAGAAAATTCAGTTGAATGGAAAGTCTTTAAATAGCCATAATCAACTTCAAAAAGTTTTGTGCCTTTCTGGTTAGAGGTTCAACCCTTCCAGACATCCAAAAGCAGTATTGTACAAGTTGCATCATTTATAGAAGAGCCTTAGGACACAAAAAGCACAACCAACTATGATGCAATGGTTCAAAGAAGCAAAGCTACATAATACACCTATGATCATTACGTAAAGTGAGATTTTGTATTTCCTGCCTGTAACACCTCTCTTCATCCAGTGGCTGGAGCAGAGAGATAGGAGTCACCATCTAATCCTACCATTGGCTTGCCATATGACTTGGGGCAAAGCTTTCTACGCATGTGCAAGATGGTCATACTAATATTTAGCTTGTCACAAAATCAGGTGGTCAGGCACAGTAGAAGGACATTGGCAAATTGCTCACACCTGGGGCCGAAAAGCAATACAGTATCACAACCAGTGAGAATGTATTTTAAAACTAAAATTGCAACACATTACTTTGCAACTGTAACTGAACAGATTGCCTCATCCCTGAAACCATTGCAGGTGAGGTTGGCCGAGGCTTTTGAACCTGCTCTAGCTGGGAACGTCCCTGCTCGCTGCAGAGGGGGTGGACTAGATGAGCTTGAAAGGTCCCTTCCCACCCAAACCATTCTATAGTTTACATAAGGGAAACAATGTGAAATGAACCCTATAAAAGGGATAAAACAGACCAAATATTGTTTGCTATAACTTCACCAGGCACGTTCATTTCAGGACTCAAACTATCCTGCAACTCTCAGCACTCTCGGGGGTTTGCAAACACATTTTAACTTCAATGGAATATTTGCTCTGCGACATTAAAAGATGCTCTGACCTGGCTCCCAGTTTGTACAGTCCCAGAAAAACAGTCTTTGCAAAAACTCTGGGGTTGCTTTCTGCAGATTACTTGAGGTACAGGAGGTCCTCGGATCCCAGAGACTCTCTAAGGGCTTTCAACACTCCACACTCCGTAGGACCAATCTATTCACATGGAAATTGTACCACCAAGAGATATTAGGTCAAACCACAGTTTGGAGCTCACTCTAATTATCTAGTCAGATTTTGGTTTAATCCTAACAAGATTATAGATTCACAGAGATTAAGGTTGTTAAAAGTACCGCAGAGAAAACCATATAATCGCTACCTTGAAGAGACCAGCTAAAGTGTTTTGTTTATGGCCACCAACTCATTCAACTTCGAAGCCTCTGTGGAGTTTAAAAAGTATTTCCTGGATCTTTGTGGTAAAAGCAGGCTAAGGATCTGACATTTGCTTCGGTGACTAGAATACTTTGTCTTTGTTACAGGAATGGTTTGAAAGCTTCTTCCCTTCACCACACTATTAACAGCTTTTCTCTACATATTTCTTAAGCTTTCACCTTACACCTTTTCAAGCCACAGCAAAAAGCCAAGTGCTGTTTGTAGGAGGAGATTTCACAGCCAGTTTCCAGTTTAAGCCAAAACTGCTTTATTAGGTTAAAAAAGCACTACTACAGCTCCTTTGTAAAAATGATCATATAAAGCTTACAAGAGAGCTATTAAAGACTGTTTCAGATGGCAACAGATAAAAACCTTTTGCTAAATAGCAAGCAACACATTTGTGTTACACCTCTTCCCCTAAGGAAAGCAAAAAGCACATGCGTTTCACAAGTACACCAGAAATAAAGCACCTTACTTTTAACTCCCAGGGTTTACTGCAGACCACCTCAGCCATGCCCATAAGAGCCACCACACTTCAATCCTTTCTAGTAATAAATAGCCAGTATGCTCTACACTAAATGCTACACACTGGGCGACGCAACACAGGATCTGCCAACCTCCTCCTCCAGCTAAGTCCCCACTTCGTGTGTCCTGCAGTTCACGTAGAGGTATTTAAAAAGATTAATCTACATTAATTTTACAGATAATGCTCCAACTTTTCAACCCCTTCACACACACTTCGATAATAGTCTAAAATCTCACAAGGAGGGCTGAGGCTGCAAGCCCGCAGGCTCCTTTTGTGGAAGATTCTGAAGACTACTATAAATTTTTAATTTTCCAAGCTTGCTTTTTTGCCAAATGTTTTTGCTCCTGCAGGCTATGTTCTTCCAGTTCAGCTACACCCTGCTTTGCGGGCAGCTTTAATCATCCAAGTACAATACAATGATTCACCTTCCTATTGTTTTGATGGGTCTCCACTGTAGCAGCAGTAATAATTCTAAACTGCTTTATAGATAGATATATTCTACAGAGCAAGTGATACCTGCATGCTCCTTTACAGCAACAGTCTGACTGATATAAGAACTACTACAACTTTCAAATGCTCCTGCTCCTCTTTGGTACAGTCGAGCAATTATTCATGGTGTCAATGAATGCATTAACTTTGTTACAGTAACATGATGTGTTTACATATGCGTTTCTGGAAAATTGACTTGCCAGTCTAAGAATTCTAAGCAGACTTTAACTTCAAAGTAAAGAATTAAGAATAGATTCATCACCCCCTCTAGAACGGTATGATTTTCTAAGGAAACATTTTTTGGCTTAAGACTCCTTTTTAGAGCTAAATATTATTTTATGTCCACAGAGAGAGCCTTACTACATGTGAGGGTATAACCTTCATTCATAAAATACAGTATCTTCAATGATTCAAACATAAGGAATTTAAGAGGCTGATCTGAAAACTCACTGATACAACGTGAACAGGTAAAGTACGTGCAGTAACTAAAAACAGTTGGGAAAAGACAAAGCACTGGCTTGATGTTATTTAGAGCTTTAAAATGATGCTACAAACAAATAAAAAAAGAAGTAGGAACATTATTTTCAGTTTCACTGACATTTAATTTGTGGAGATTTTAAGAAGCGCTGAAATATTTCTAAGTCCATTCCTTATTTAACTGCACTTTGAAGTTTCCTCTCCTCTGCTTTTCAGATCCAAACCAGCCCCTCTGAACAGTGCTATTACTTAATTTATGCGGTTGGCTTTCAACTTATCCCAATCTCTAGAAAGCTGCAGATTTTGGTCTCTCTGTCAGCCAAAAAAAATACTGAAGAAGCAGTTACTACCTTCCTTCCAACCTCCCTCCACCTTCAATGGAAATGAAAAAAAAATCCACAATAAATATGTAAAAGGGAAGGAAAAGGAAATAATACTCTCATTTCTTAGAGAAACCTTGATGTATTGCCTTTTCTAGCTAGTTCCCGATTAGTCCAGATACAACACCTAAATGATATTTAGATTTTACCTGTGTCATACATCACAGTAGGTTCTTGCCAAATGCTCATGTCAAGGATGGAATCGTTTGTTCCTATTAGTAACAGGAAAATCAAGGAACATTAGGTGCAACCCTCTCTAACAGATCTGTGCAAGGGAGATTCCTGGGTAACAGGCATTGACACGTCCTCAGTGCTGCTCAGAGCAAGACACCAGCAGAAGCGCTACAGGATTAACCGCCAGGAGTCATGCTGGCAGCCTCCCGAGAGCGCTAAGGCACAAAGGAGGGTTAGCAAGGCAGGTGAGCTCAAGAGCACGTTGAGGCAAGGGCTGGAGGCTGTACAAAGTGCAGTAGGTTCCACCCAAATAGAGCAGAGAGTGAATAAGGCAAGCCTAGAATACAGTAGCTACTGATAGCTCAGCGGACTCAGGCAAATCAGCCCAATTTGGTTCCCAGGGTTGATTCTCTGGGTATTAAAGTAACCAAGTGAGCACAGACTATGCAAACTGGGTGGTGCTGGTTTAGTGGCCCAATGAGGTTGACACAACCAAAGCTAATCAAAACCCTGCAGAAACAACAAGAAATCTAGCACAGACCATAGAGACCTCTGCAGCTTTGTGTCCGTTTGGGCAAAGGCAAAAGCAGAGAGCCAAAATCACTTCCAACCAGCAAGAACTGATAAAAAAAGACGGCAAAAAAATTCCAGAGAAGCAGCAGATCCACGGAACAGCTCCTTTGACTCTGGACTAATTCTGCTTCCTCACGTTTCCTCAGACCCGAGAGAAGAGGAAGCCAACGTGAAAAGAAAAGATGACTTTGAACACAAGTAGGAACGTTAATGTCGACACCTTTTGAAGAGTAAAAAGCTAAACAGAGCTACTGGAAACGGCAGCAACATGACTTCCACATAAATCACACCATCAGAGAAACAAAGTTATGTGGAAAAACCCAAGGCAGGGTAAAGAGCAGGAAATCTGTGCAAAAGGCATGGGAACAAATTATTTGCTTGCTCCAAGTACTTTCAGACTTATTGCCTACACCTCCAAATTCCCTTCTTGCAAGGAAAAAAGTAATGAGAACTGCACAATTCCACTCTAATTGCTCTTTCTTCTCAGACTGAGAGGAATAGATGAAGCTCAGTTAGGTTCCTTCTGATGGGATAATACAACTTCATACTGGTATTCAGGAAACAATTTCATTTTAAATCGTTACCCACAGAGGGACACACAAACGCACTTAGGAAGGAAGAGAGGAGGGTTCTTATGCCAGAGGATCATGGTGGATGGCGGGGAAATAAAATGCTTCTTCAGGTCACACAAGGGCTCTTCACACCTACGCAAAAAGCAGCTACAACCTTAAATGGATAATGACATTAAAAAAGCTCTTCACAGCCACACACACGACTTCATAGTTGCTGTGACCTCACACAGTATGTGAGTGTAGTACAGTATCTGTAGGCTCCTTTCTTACACAAGTAACTTCACTACAGAAAGTATTTCCTGCCCAAAGAAGCTCACTGCTATGTAGAGACAGAGTTGTAAAAGTCAAACCACAGAAGGATTGCACACTTACAAATACTGATTAAAATGGCAAAGAAACAGAAAAAAACACTTTTTAAATAGCTCTTAATGGATAAAATGCTATTTGCAGACACTGAACTGGCAAGCGGAATGATGAGAGCTGCAACTCTGAATTTAAATATCCATAATTTAAAAAGCTATTTTTTCCCCTCTGTCAGAGCCCCGAGACAAAATTTATTTTGGGCATGAGGCCACCAAAAACAATGAGCTTGGTTCAATTAAGCTGGCCCAGTGCATATTAAATGAAAAGGCACTCTGAAACATTTGCATCATAGACATTGAAGAAAAATCAAATAAACAAAAACACACAGAAAAAAACGGAACGTAGTAAGAGAAGAAAGAAATAAGATCACTTGGGCTAGCTTGTCATGAACTAGCAGAGCTTCAGTTACTCAAAATAGAGCAGGCTGCCCAGAACTGGCTTTGGCACATAGTATTTATTTGCCTCCCTTGGATACCGTAGCTGTTCTTCTGAACAAGATACTAAGTGGTAGAGAAAGAGGCTATCTATCTTCAGTTAATCCGCACATTCGCAAAAAACCAAAACAAAACAGAAGATTTGGAGGAGCTGCAATAGTACATCAAGTCCAGGATCATAAAATAAAACTAACCAAGCTCTATCTGGCAGCTCAGCTGTTCCCTTGTGGGACAGTAAGTCCTAGCAGGAGTTTACCACATCAAGACTAGCACTTATTCCAGGTGTGCTCAGCTAGCTGAACAACAGCAGGAAGGAAATCATCAGGAGGAAGGAGGTATCATCATCTACCTCGAATGTCAGGGATGCTCTCAAGTGGGCACAGCATGACTGCGAGGACTACGATGCAGCTTAGCTGAGAGCTGAGCGAGGAGCTGAGAATCCCAAGTTTCATTGCAAGAGGCCAGCTCTAGACTTGGTGACCATTTTCATCTCCTGCTCCACTCCACATTTATGAGAGGACAGCCCAGAAACATCACAAAATTCTGATTATCCTTTTAAAAGTCCTTCTTCTTAAAAGTAGTATGAAGCGGCAGGAGCGGCCAGCGATTACCCAAGGCAAACACCTCCCTCTCCAGCACTGTCCCAACACTTTGTCTTACTCCCCTCAGCTCTGGACCAGCTTTTGTCATTTGCCCTACAGCCTGATGAAGGTCTTGAAGGTAACACTACATTGCTGGCTTACGCTGGCACAGCATCTTGTACTGACACTCCTGGTTCATTACTAATGCAAATTACTGATAGTGAAAGATTGAAAACATGAATGAAGTGTAAATTCTGAGGTGACTTCAGCTGCAAGCTGTTAAGGGGAACCCTTAGGTCACTCTAGGCAATTGGTCTGCAAACAAGGTAATGATCTCTCAGAGTAACCCCAGGTGTAACAGCAAGTCAGCCATGCTCTCAACATCTGGCTCAGGAAAAGAGAGATTGCATTACAACACCAATTTTGTACAGTCATTCAAAAATAGATCAATAGCCAGGAAAAATAAGTACAAGCTGAGAAACTAATTCTGATACACTTTTAAATCCTATTCTTACAGAGCAAGCGATGACTACACTTTGTAATTGAGACCTCTGAGCCAAAGCCATCTTTGATACAGCTTTATTCAAGGCTCTGGCCTACATACCAGCCCCTTCTAGTCACATCCACTCCTGAAGAACACTCAACAACTTGGTACAATATTTTAGGATGTTTCTTTTGCATCTGGTAAATTATTGAAATGCGACTATTTGAAAGAAAGAGAAGATGCACAAAGCTATAAATCACATCATCTTCAGCAGCAAGAGCTTTAAGAGTTGACTGTCTTTGCGAATAGTCTTCTAGAAGTTACTAAATCCTTATTAACCTGAAGCTTTAACCTCATTTCATCAACGTGGTACTTCAGTATGCTCAGTCTCTTCAAACTGTATAGCAGAGAACTATTAAGAAGTGTTTCAGAGGTCCCGCTTTTCCCTAAAAAAGCTCTGCTTACTGCAAAAACAATTTCAATCACTTGACTGTTCTCTTAACAGCTTACTTCACATGCTGGGAGGTGTTGGAGTGTGTTTTTAATTCAGCAACACCATTTACCTACTAAAAAGCCATTTACCTACTACTGTATCTGAAGCTGATGAAAACATTGTTGAGCATGTTTGATAGCATTTTTAGTAAGAAGAATCAAATGTATTCACTGCTTAGACATATAAAGCACTAAGCCAAAGTATTTTAAGGACCTCTTTCTGATTCTTTTAGACTGATTAACACAACGGTTGCTTTCAAACCCTGAAGAAAACTGGCAGGAAGACTTAGAGATGGCATACAGATATCAATCTTACTCATTGCAACAGACTTAAATTGACAAAGCACCTTTATGGGCAATGAAACACGTCAAGGAACTAAGAAAAATCTGCCCCCTTAAGAGACATGCTTTCCAACAGGTATGAAGCAAAACTGGAGCAATTACTACTCTGCTGCCTGTTACATCTGCATCAATTAGGGGTAATTTCACTGATGTATTGAGAAAAATGACTGCAAAATGTGGCGCGTTCATTTGGAAAAGCCTTGAAAATACCCGCTTTATAGAAGTCATTTCCGCACGGATTCCACTGCAGCAAGAACAGTTCTTGGTTTTGTTGCAGAAAACCATCTAATCTTTTAATCTTTGAGAAGATTAGAGCTTGTAACCACCACCTGATCAGGATGATGAAATTCTACTAGAGCAATTGATCATAAAAAGTGCAAAGCAGAACCAAGCCTTTCATATTTATGAGAAGTATAAACCCTTTCTGAAATCTTTTCAAGAGATTTCTTCTCACTTGCACAGGAAGGTACTAAATCCTTGAAATTTTCATCAAAAGACTAGTAAAAGCAGTAGAAAAAACACTGGCTGACAAATCCAGAACCCATGTTTTAACTGGTTTTCTCAGAAGCCTCTTAGAAGTTGAACTGAAACAAACATGCTTAAAACATATTATACTAACTACTTCCATTAATTCTTCATTGCATATGTGCTCTAAAATCCAGACCACAAAGATGACTGCACAATCTTAATATACATCGCACTATAACAATCACATTTTTTTGCACTGCTCCATATGCATTAGTTGGACACTTCATTCACGCCACAGATTTTTCCAAAGGAATCTTTTATTCTCTGCAGCTGAGTGGGCTAACAATTTCAGCATCACAGCTGCAGAAAATCTAGTATGACACCCCCAAACCCCAGAAAAACTATAAACACTTTAAGAGCCTACGATCCTTTACTAATCTGTTTAAACATTAATTAGGAACAGCGAGCGAAAATCTGTGTTTATGTCATAAAATTGTCAGATTGACAGATCATAAAGTCCCAGCTTCCGTATGCCAACTTGGAATTTAAAACACATTTGCTATTTCGCAGTCGTGAACCTTGATACGACGCTTAACGGCTTAATCCTTTAATTTCTCTCATCACTTTTACTCAGTTACGAGGCGTCCTGGGTTGGATCCCTTGCACACAAGGACCTTAGAGGGTCAGCTTTGGACAGGTTTGAGAAGAGCTTACCACAGAAGGAAGGGTAGAAGAGATGCTGCCCATCTCCTCAGCCCCAGCCAACTGTTGCACTGAACACACCCGGTCTTTTCACCTCCGTGTATTCAGATTGTTAGGGGTTGGAAAGGACCTCGAAAAGACCATCTAGCCCAATCCCCCCGCCGGAGCAGGACCAAAAACTACCCAAAACTGAGCAGCCCGAAGACACAAAGAAACTTTGGAGTTGAAGCGCAGGGCAATTCAAAAATAAAACAAGCCGCATCTTGGCGAAGGGGGTGGGGAAGCGGCTGCTCCCTGTGCTCTCTGCCCGACAGGTTCCCGGGGGCGCTTCCCCCCCGCAGCTCTGCCGAGCCCCGCACCCGCACTTACCGCACTCGCCAGCTCCGCGCCCAGGCTCAGCAGCAGCAGCAGCGGCAGCAGCAGCGCCCTGCGGGGAGAGCAAAGGCACACGGTCACCGGCCCAGGGGGGTTTGGAGGGGGACACGGCGGGGAAGGGGCCGCCGCCGCCACCGGCACTCACCCGCCGCCCATGTTCGGGAGAGAAGGAGGAGCAGGAGCAGGCGCCGCTCCCCTCTGCGCAGCGTGCCCGGGCACAAAGTTTGGGCGGCTCTTCGCCGAGGCGTCGCACCTGAGCCGAGCCGAGCTGAACCGCGCCGGGAGGGGTGTGAGGGAGCGGGGCACCCCTCGCACCCCGCACCCGGCACTGCCAACAGCTCCCCCCTCGGCCCTCACACACCCGGCTGCTTCCGCCGCACAAAATAGTCCCCCGGGGGGCCAGCGCGGCTGCCCACCCGCCCGGAGCTGCGGGGCGGGGAGAGGCAGCGCCCGCCCTTCAGAGCCGACAAAACCGCGGAGCGCAGGGGGAAGGGAGAAGGAGGAGGAGGCGGTGGGGGAATCGCAGCCCCCTCGGAGCGGGGCGGCAGCAGCAGCGTGCCTTGCCTTGCCCNGGGGGAGGGTCCCGGCGGCGCTGCCCGCAGGTGCCGGCGGCTCCGGGCACGGCCCCGCTCCGGGCACGGCCCCCGGGACTCGGTGCGGGGCTCTGGGGGGGCAGGAGGCAGCGGGAGGGCGAGGCGAGGGGAGCCCCGGCGAGCTTTGTGTGCGCGCTGAACCCGCTGCTCCTCCGGGACAAAGGAGGAGAAATCCTCCCCTGCTTTTCCCCCCCACCTCGAAGGAGCTTCGTGCAGAGGTGTCCGAGCTCTGCCCGCTGAGCCTCCCTCCCTCCTTTCCTCCTTTCCTCCACCTGCGTGGCTGAGGCGCAGCTGGGCTGGCAGGAGCTGCGGGCAGGGCTGCAGGCTCGGCTCGGCTCTGCTGAGGGCTGGGTTTGTGCTCGCTCCAAAGGCGAGCTGAGGTGGGAGCGGAGATGGCAGAGCTGCGAGCGGGGCTGGGCAGGCTGCGCCGGAGGTGGCCTGGAGAAGAACTTTTTGTTTCGTTGGGTGAGGGATGCTCGGCCAGCTCCCCTGGAGTGCTTGGGCCTGGGCAGGGAGAGGAGGGAGAGGTGAGCACTGCCTTCCCCTGTCAAGGTAAATGACTTAAGACCGTCCTCTGTGAACAGGCAATGAAGGCTCGTAGTTAAGTTCACATTTTTCAAACTTTTTCAAATTTACTTGGAAGGGAAAAATGAATCCAGGTTTCTGTTGTTTCGGATCGCTCTAGTTGAAAAATCACACTTTGTTGCAGTCGTAAGCGTAGAATACCTTTCTGCTGCTTCCCCCCTCAGATTTCGTAGTTAGAGCTGACAAAATCTTACTTGTCTTGAACTTTCCTTTGAAGTGCATTCCTTTACAGTGAAACGTTGTAGACCTTTCATCTGCCCTTCCAAAAAGGAAAGGCTAGCCATAATATACTCCCTTCCTCTCCTACCCCTCCCTTTTACCGTGCCCAGGTGTGTACCCAGTGTAAGTGATACCAGTGTGCCACTGGTGCTTCCTGATTACAACTGCTTGTTTCCACACTAATACCAGTTCTGCTNGCACACCCTCCAGCAGCCGCCCCCGGTGCGGAGGAATACAGCGGGACAAGTAGTCCCGGGAGCTCTTGAGCCGGGCGAAGCGGGCAGCGCGGCAGAGGGGCGGGCGGAGGCGCCGGGGCGGGAGGCGCCCGCAGAGCAGCGGCGGCAGCTTCCAGCGGAGCAGGAGCCCTCCCGCAGCAGCCGAGCTGCCCCGCAGGGCTATGCCCGCACCGCAGGGCCGGCCCCGCAGCTCCTGAAGCCCGCACGATGGAGCCGCGGTGGCGGAGCCGCAGCCTGGCCGCCGGCTGCCTGGTGCTGCTGCTGGGCTGCTGGGGGCCNCCCTCACCCCTCCAAAATGTGTTTCTTGGTGGGAATCTTTGGGGTCTGGGAAGGGGACTGCACTGGGCTGGCCCTGTTGGCAGAGTTCTGCCTTGGGAGAAGTGAAGAAAGGAGAAAAGACAATGGTGGAGTTCCTGGTTCTACCTTGTGCTATGGCCTCTCTCCTAGGATGAGTCCCCCTGGGGATTTACTGTCCCACAGTGAGATAAGATTAACCAGAGACCCAAGGGTTAATGAGGGTGGGGGAAAGGGAGAGGCACCTCTGCTCCAACCCATGTGAGCCCCACTGACACTTTGTCAAAAGGGTCTCCTGGTTTCTTAATAGTTTGGCATTCTCATGTCCTTGAATCCCCCACGATGATAGCACTGGATGGTGCTGATCCTTATTAATAAGGTTCAGCATTTTGTTTTTCTCCCTGTCAGAAGGGGTTGGGTTGACACTGTAGCAGGATGTTTGATACGGTCTCTTGCCTGAATTTTGTTTTGGGACCTTGTGTCAGAATCCTCCCCCTTCCTCCCCAAAGGATAAACTGGGTGGGATGAGTTCAAGTGATTCTGGTGCTCTGATTAAAATAATATTTGAAATTGTAATTCGACCTTGTAATACACATTTCAAATATGAAAGTTGTATCTTTTTTTGCTCCGGATTGTTCGAGTAACATATATGACTGATCAGTTAGAGAGCAACAAAGTGTAGTTGAGTCATCTGCTAATGTGGACATCATAGGGACATCCCAATGAATTAATTTTTTTTTAAAAAAAGCTAAAACTTCATACTCAAGGATGAATTTTATTGTTCAAGGTTCATCATTGGGTTTCCATAGCCCACGGTCTGGACTTGGTGAGTAATGTATGGATCATGCTATGCACTCGTGTGCAGACTCGTTGGTGTAGAACGAAGTGTGTAGTTACTGATAAACGATGTAAAAGTAGCTGGGCTTCTGAGAATGGCCTCACGTTAGGGTGGGAGAAGGAATGAGGTGGAAGATGGTGTCATCAGTGTGTGAAGGGATTTCAAGTTACTCTATAAAAAAAGGAGGTGCTTATTGGTTGTATGCTTTCATCAGAGGGTGTGGGTGCTTGTAATTGATGTTAAGGGACAGTATCATTGCTGAAGTGCCCTGGTGGTTTTAAGATGTCTGCATACGTGTATATAAGCCAGTTAGCTCTTACTACAAGCAAATTTATATTTTTTCCCCTCTTCTAGCAAGTTTATGCTTGCACTGTGTTATAGAAAAGTGAATGCAAGTTGTGACTGGGACATCTGTTCAAAGAATATCGATGGACTAGATTCTCAAGTTGTGCTAATCTATGAAACTCATTTGAATTGTATACCAAAGAGAGCTTCCCTTGTAATTAAGACCTGGGCTTTTGAGTGTAAATAGCTTTGTCAGCCTGAAAGTTACTAAAACTGAAGTAACTTCCTTTGCCTTCCACTGTAACTCCAGTTTGACTGAAAGTGTAAGGATGAAAACAGTTGTTCCAATATGCTAAGGCCGGCTGGCAAGGTGACTACTGTTTATGTTTAGGAAAGTCATATAGTGTTTGTGAAAATTCTCTTAAGTTTAGTTGAGTTTTTTTCTTTTCAGAGGTTACCAGGTATATGAACATATGCCACCATCTCATTTATTACAATGTACTTGATTAATATGGTTAATTTGTAAGTGATGGTCGTCAGCGTTTCTCTTGTTAGTCCAAACTTTTATCATGGTGGTAGTGGTGGTTGTTAGTTCCCATTTCGTAACTTGCTGTGCCTCTTTCTAGTTACAAAAGCTAGGTCTGTAGAAGCAGAAAGGAATGGATGCTGGCTTTTAGGATTCAAGAAGTATTTCATCCTGAAATTCCGGGGATGTGTCTTGATTAGTCATGCACAAGACTCTCTTAGTTTCATAACACTAAAGCTCCAACCCTTCTGCTTGCAACTTGTCGTTTCTCATGTGTTTTGCTTTTGACCTTTTGTGGCCATTAGTTAAAGATACGTAGTAAAAGTTGGATCTCAGGTGTGTTCTGCCACAAACTAAAATACAAACAAATCAAAGGAATCCTAAATGAAACCTAAAGTAAGAGCCATAGGGATTATAATAGAATTATTTGCAGCTATGCATACAAAATCATCACGTTTCTTAGTTTTTCGACATGATGGAAGGAGTGACGTTTCAGCAGCCACTCCTGGGCTTTAATTTTCCTAGTCTTAAACAAATCAATCTACTCACTGAAAGCAATTATCGAAGTCGCCTTTTTTTGAAGTGGAAAGGCACATTTTCCTGTGCTGAAGTGTTAGTGAATTTATTTACCAGCACATGTAAATTTACGCAGTGATCTTTTTCTCCTACGAGTAAGCAGTAATGCTTATTGTAATACAATTACTTGCTGTTGGTTTTACTAGAACGTGTGGAAACTCTTTTTTATATCACAATCAGTAAGAACATCCCAACAAATCTAACATGCCTATTTTCTATCTGGGGCAAAGTGCACCAAGGCATCTGTTCCGCACATACAGCGAAGATGTATTGTGCATTTCCACCTTTCATTCACTTCGATTCAAATGCTTCCTTCTCTAATTGCATCGGTTGTATAAACTCTCCACTGATATCACCACCTAACAAGATATCTAGATAACCCTCACTTATACGTTCTAGGAACAGAATTACGCAAGTGTTCTGAATGGAAAGCAACCGCTGCTGGTGGGGGTGGTATGAGATGAATTGCTTTGAATGAAAACACTTTTTGCTGACCTGTTTCATAAGGCTGTGTGGACTCAGTAATGTTTAAACCACCGGAGTGCTTTTAAGGTCTTGCTACGTGCAGTGTTTCGCTATCTGATGTTGATTGCAGACTCTGCTGTAAGCCATCTCTTTTTTTCAAGATCCCTTTACCCTCCTATGAAAGGTGGGCGATGCAATTAAACCTTATTGGATATCACTGATACTGTGCAGCTTCTGGAAAAGGAAATGTGCCGAGCATCCTGGCTATGTGATTGGGAAGAGCGTGGAGGAAGAGCTTCAATGTAATGTGAAATTATCAACAGAGTAAACATAGCTGACCTGAAGAGGTAATGGTCCTATTATAAAACCCCCTAAGTCTAATACTGAATTAAAACAAATGGCTTTGCAATAGTCTCAAGTCTTTCTTGCAGAACTTGTGAGATGCAAGAAGCTAAAAAAATCCCTGGGGAATGTGATCTGAATTTTAGCAAATAGGGATGTCGGTCAGTTAGATAATTGCAAAGTGATACTGCAAGTTAGATGTTTTAGCTTAAGCTTGCTAATGCTTTAGACTATTTTCCTCTAAAAGGCATGATACTTATACCATAATATATTAATAGACATACGTTTTGTGTACTTGGAAAAAACTTGAATATTGTGTGACTGTCACTTCTGAAACTGTGTTTCTGTTGGCATTGTTTGAGCAGGAGGCTGGACTAAATAAGTTCCTGAGGCCCCTTCCAGCCTGAATTATCCTGTAAGTCTAAAATTATGTTAGAGTACAGTCAAGCTTCTAGGTGTACTTCCTGTTAAGATGACTTACATATCCTGTAGTCAAAAATCAATCATAATCGTGTAGTTAAATTGCGAGTTGGAAGGTTTATTTACTTAACTGGTGTTTTAATTGCATCTAGTCAAGAAGCCATCACTTAAATTGTCAGTAGAGCAGCATTCAGAATTTTGTTCTTCTTTTGTGGAGGGTGTCTAACTATACTGTTACACTATTGCAGAAGAAAAATTGTGGTGGCAGTATTGATAACGAGGGTTTTTCCACCTGAAATGTGTTTCATGGGTCAGAAAGAGGAACTCTAAAGCTATGGATTTCATCTGACTCTAAGGTGATAGAGTTCAAGGCTTTTAGTTTTTGCAGCTCTGTTTTTGGGTTTCTGTCTTTGTCTCCTTCTCCGGTTTGGAGGGGAAGGAAAATAGTTTAGTCTCATTTGTATTTTGTTTCTTTTACCTAATCTCTGCAGAGAATTAAAAATGTCAGAGTTGAATTTCAATCTCTTCTCTCTCCTGGCGCTGTAAAAGGCATCTATGTGCAACACAAACTAAAACCAAAAGTAAAATAGCTATTATCTCCAGAATGATTCCCTTTATTGAGGCATACAGCTAGGCCTGCGAAACTGTCCTGCTGTAGTCTAATACGACCCCACTGTATGCTAGATAAGCTTTGCTACTGCGGCTCTGCTGAAACCTCTGCTTTCCCTCCTCTTAACTTTCCCTGAGATAAGCAA
>WEIS01059665.1:0-13625 GCA_013389965.1 Todus mexicanus
AAAACCCCCAAACCAACCAAACCCTGAGCCTGGCCCTCAACCAATTTTTAGGATCAGAAAGGTGTTGAGCCATTTCCCAGTTTCAATCTGATTGGAGCCAAGCCTGAGCAGACTCTTGGGAAGCCGGAGCTCCACTGCTGCTTAATTGCTTCTTGTTTTGAAAGATAATTAGGAACTTTATTTAAAAATAGTAACTTTAGTGTTCAGTCCATTAAATTTGTCACTAAGATAATCTCATTAGACTCCCAGCTGTTTTCTTATTGGAATTGTGGACTAAAAATAGGTAGAATTTCTGCTGTTCTCTGCAGAGGCCGGTACCTCCATTTCAGCACTGACTTTCCTTAATGATGTGAAATGTGTTTGTTTCCCTCTGAGCTTTGTTCTGGGCTGTATTTAAGAAGGTCCTGCTAATTATGCCAAAATTGTGCGCTGTGGTTTTCTGATAAAGTCACGTGGCTGTAAAGAATATGAAACTGATTTCCCTCAAGACAAGTCTCACAAATGAAAGATCAGTGCCGCACCCAGTACATTTTTCTTCTTTCTCTGGTCTGTGAGGTGTTTGTAATAATTCAACAAATACCTTTTAAAAACAAACAAACACTAATGAACACAGGTTTGTTACTGTTATTACGAGGGGTGCGATTTGCCCTCTCAGTTCAGTTCTCAGGAGCAGTCCCTTTGTTGTGCATAATTGAAATCACAGTGTAGATGGCGAGATAAAGTGACAATTACCATGTTTAGATTGTATGAGACGTGATGGGTTTTTGAAACAAACCTCTGTAATTACCAGCATCTGTACAAGCGTATGCTGCTTTTATACGTAT
Source organism: Todus mexicanus (assembly GCA_013389965.1). NCBI lineage: Eukaryota > Metazoa > Chordata > Aves > Coraciiformes > Todidae > Todus > Todus mexicanus. The sequence continues at coordinate 825 of WEIS01059665.1, forward strand.
CTGGATTACAGGGCGAATTGGATTGCAGCATCTGCTTTTAAATAGTGTATCTTTTAAATTCGGAACTGTTTCACATTTGCTCCTACCATCCATACCACAGAGCACCGTAATGGATTGATGCTGGACATGCAAAAAAATGAAACGTATTTTTACTTTATAGCATTAGAAACTGTTATGTCTATGTAAATGTATGACTGTTTCCCTGCATACTTACTTAGAAATCAGTAATACAGTAAAAAAGTTGCGTTTTTCAATGGTGATTTTAGCTGAACTTTTTTTTTTTTCTTCCTTGGGCTACCTTTTGGCTGTAGCTCCACTAAATATCTGCAGCTTCACTGATAAAAATGAATTTAGGTAGCAGGAGGAAGTTCTCCTGCAGAGCCATGTGGGGCTTGGGTGGCTGTTTTTTTCCTTTTCAAGGGCTTGGTGTTTGGAGCCACAATCAAGAAAGTCAGTGACCCAAATGTAAATTATTTCGGCCTCTTTTTTTCTTCTCTTCCCTATTCACTTGTCTTTGAGCAAAGAAAGAGAAAATCATAAGATGTGTTAAGAAAACACAGGTTCCTCAAATGGAAGCGGGTTCATTCAAAGTAGGGAATTTTTCTTTTTTTAATTAAAATGAAGGCTACGCTTATCTGCAGTAGTACTCCAACGATACTCCCTTAAAACCTGTATTTAGAGGCAGCGTATAATTCTGGCGTGGTTTATTAGCGTCTCAGATCTTTTTTAATTTTCTCATCTTGTTGGCAGCCTGTTCCGTGGAATTCCTGTACATGTGCATTTGCGCAAAGCAGAGAGCTGCAGTTTTACAAGCTGAGGCTTCAGGATCTGAACGTGGGTGGGATGGGGTGAGGGAAAAGTCCATACTGAGAGCTCCCCACCTGTCACTCGTTCTGAGCATCACAATCAATACAGGACAGCTAGTGTGCTCAAGATGCTGCAAAAATGGCTCAGGCTGGAAAACATAGAAGAAAACAGTGGCTATATTTAGCAGGTGCGTATTATTAACTTCTGTGTAATATATCAGCTGCTGCAGCAAGGAACCCTTTCTTGTGGTGAATCTAATAATTTGCTGCTGAGTAGAGGAAGCGGAGTAAAGTTACTGTAGTGTGATAAAAGCTGTGTTTCACATATGGTTATAATGTTTATAGACTGTATATGTATAAGCACCTGACATGGTGTAAGTAAGATCACACCTCCTTTTCGCCAGAACCACTGAGGTTTCTCTCCACACCTTCTCCCTGTCTGACCCATCTGATCCGAGTCTCTTCCACCTTGCTGTCTTTGCTGCTGTTCTTAGTGGAAACCAAGATCCGGAAGCTCTAATTATAGTAATGCAGAACAAATGGAAATCCTGGAATTGTCTTCAGCACTCTTAAATCACATAGTTTCTAGTTACAGGTATCAGAGCAATAGGTGAGCCAAGCCAGGCTACAGCCGGGTCACGAGCGTTGCACCAGAGCTGCTGCCTGCCTCCACTTCCTAGCACAGCTTTGAATCGTACAATCATCGAATCATTTTGATTGGAAGAGGCCTTTAAGGTCATCAAGTCCAACCATTAACCCAGCACTGCCAGGTCACCACTGAACCACGTCCCTCATCACCACATGTCCTGCAGATTTATTACCGGGTCTGTGGGCTCTGAATGTCAGATGCCCACTCAGTTGGAGGCACGTATTTGAACGAAGACTGCAACCCTGAAGGGTGCTGCTGTACGTCAGCAATACAGATGACATAAGAGGGTTGCTGGGTTTATGTCTTTGTGCAAAATAAGACTTGGGTGTTGAGCGGAGCTTTGTAAGGGTGGCCAAACCACCAGCTCGGTTCGTAACCCCTTAACATGTGTTGATGCAGGAATATGCACTACGTTTGGGAAAGAGAAATACCTTCTTAGATCTCTTCTTATCTTTCCCACTGCAGCAATTCTACTCATGATTTTTATTGTCTGCTTTAGTTCCATTCTTCTCCTGAGACAGTTCTAAATGTTACTTCCATGTAGAAGAGAAAAATTTTAATGTGTTAATAAATAATCTAGGTTTAGAGTTCCAGCCATTTAAAATGCAAACATGAGACACTGCCCTCTGCAGACAGAGAGATGGTCAAGATGTGTGTGTCCTACTGGAATCTTACAGCTTCTAGTCATCCGGTGGAATCTGGAAATTCTCTGGAACTTTAACACACACCTTGGGCTCTTCAGTTTGCCTCTCCTTTCTCTCAAATTCCATGCTGCCCAACTGTGATTGAGTGGGGGCAGGGGGGGAAGCCCACCCACTTGTGCAAAAATGAGATGTTATTCATAGCTTTGTGATACTTACTTTTCAGTGTAATAAAATAAAAAAGTCATAAAGTAGGGTCACTGGAGTTTCAGAATGAATGCCCCCTGAGATTAAATTCTTTTGCACCTCTTGGTGTGTTTGTTTCATGCTACCTGCATAGGTAAAGCTCACAGCATCATCTTGTACTTCCTTCACAACCATAATAGCTAGAATCTTTCTTTCTCCTTCCCCCCACCTCCTGAGGAAAATTGGGCTAAATTTAAAGTTTCCAGAGAACGCGGCAGTAACTTAAATTTAGCAGAGTTTTGTACAGTGTACCTCAGCCACTGAGATTCTCTTGAGCCTTGGTGGAAGGGTGGTTTGTGGTTAAGGCTCTGACACTGCCTGGGTGCACAGAGACCCATGTCAGAAGAGAAAGATGTGGCTGTGGGAGAAGACCCCGTGCCCAGGCTTCCCAGTGAGGATGCTGAGACTGCAAGGGCAGCATGTGTGTGTCACCTTTAGTACCTCCCGAGTCTTAATACTTTCCTGAATCTACAGTTGAGTTTCAGATACTGAGGGCTTTAAAAGTTATAATGCTGAAATAATTATTTTCTATGAACAACATATTTAGTAATTGTTTAGGTAGTTACAACGCTTACATAACTAATAAACAGTCAATAAAACTGGGTTGATAGAACTAAGTTGACTTGAAGCAGCTGCATTGCCACTTCCTCATTGTGACATTTTCTTAAGCTAGTTAGAGAATAAGCGATATTAAAAGACCTTCCAAAATTTCCCCTTGCCTCCTTCTCCTTGTGAACTCACTCAACAGCTCCTTCTCACATGTGTACCCATCACCCACACACATCTCTGCACACTTACTCCAGTCCTGTCTTGGTTCCACGTTTTGCAGCACCTGACCTGCTCGGCTGTGAGTCAGGGAACGGCGATGGAAAACCTCTCTGTGCTGAAACCAGCAGACGTGACTCTTGACTGAGAGAGGAAACAAGCTAGAGTTGTGCCTTGTCAGGGATTTTACTTTTCCTGTGCATGCTTCATTTGAAATTCACTGATACTTTAATCTTAAAAGCACACAGCTTAGAAAAGTCGACGGTAAAAAAATACGTTTTGCAAATGTTAAGATATTTTGCATATCCAAAGTATATCCCACTGTTTTACAGAAATTTGAATGGCTAGAGCTTTTAATACTATCTTTAAGGTCTTTTATAGCCACTCTTCTGTTTTCAGCGAGAAGATTTAAAGGAGTTAATATTTTTATAATTATTTATCTTCTTCAGGATGAGTTGAGTCAAGTTAGCAGGTCAGTGGGGAAGAGAGGGCCAAGGACGAGAATATGTTATTTAAAAGATTCAAAAATGGCCTGACATGGCACTTGCTGACTTAGTGCTTTGTGAGGCTTTGTAAAGCCCAAGTATTCTGTGTCCATTTCAACTGTAAACTTAAAAGCACTAAATGTTGAAATGCAGTTTGGGAAAACACTCCATAGTCAATGACCGTGTATTGATGTTACCACAAACAACACGTGAGTAAGCGAAGGTGGAGAGTCTCGGTTAGGTTTTCCTTTTGAGAGTAACGAAAATCTTAGCAAAGAGCAAAATCATAAAGTGGGATGACTGACAGTTCGTATTGATGTGTTAAATTTCTGAGAATAAAAGAGGGCTGCACTTCTTCAGAACTGCGGTCGCTCCCTCTGAATGGCTTTCCCACAGAAGTCCTGTGTTCACCTTTATTGTTTGCCTTTGAATTTGGCTTCAAGCTTGGTTTCTTGCTGCTTTTATCTGCCTGAATGTAACATGTACCAGGGAGAGACAGGCACTTAAATTTGATTTCTTTATTTTATTGCATGGCAAAGTAACACAAACAGATATTTGCTGGTGTTGCTTTTTGTAGTAGCCAAAGATTTGTGTCACTACACTGCTCAACATTAGCAGTATGTAATGGCTGTGGTAGCTCTGTATCAGTTGCCTAGCTTAAAATGATTTTTTTTAAGTATGTCTGGTATTAAATTTCATGATCAATCAAACGTTTTCAAGAAAAAGGAAGAATAACTTCGTATTATAACTCAGTTCAGAATGAGAGGTGTGTTCTTTACAGATGCTTTCAATACTAGATGCCAAGTTGTGTGCCTCCTTTTACAGAGGCCTGGAGCTGTTTATCCTGAGTTGGAAAAAGAACATTAAAAAAAGAAAGGGGGGGAGGGAAGGAGGGAACACGCCTCTGAGAAAAGCAAAAACTGAGACATGAGCTGCTGTGAGTTGTTTAAACTGTCAGCTCCCAAACAGGTATTGACAGGTAGTCCTGGGAAGACACCGACTGCCGTTCCCAGCCTGAGCGCCTGCAGCAAGCGCCACGTGTGACGCTGGTGTAGAAGAAATGGAACATTTGAGCGTCCTACAAGCAGGAGAACAGTCAAAATTTCTGCCTTTTTACAAAAGAACCTAAAATACTAAAATACTGAACAGAAATCTCATTTGGGATGACGCCTAAGTAGGTAAAATTCCAGTGTTGGATTTATACTCTTGCACACTAAATACATGTGAGCTGTATCTCTGAAGAGCTTTGTGCAAGCCCATTTAAATGAGGCAGCGAAGTCCTCGCTGCCGCCCTGCTCAAACCCAGCAGTGGTTTGTCCTCCCATTGTTTTGGGCTCATCTGGGGCCTGATTCCTTCCCTGAGCTATCACTGCTTCCCCAGTTCCTGCGGAAACTCACTCCTGGGATCAGAATTCCTTTTCTGTCACGTGAGATCACGTCAGCTCCACCTACCTTCATCTCGAAAATTTCTGTTAAAAATGACATTGCCAATTTCTCAGCTAACAGTTGGGGCAGTGCCTGGTTCTTTACCCTCAGTGTTTGGGGTTTAGGGCATACAAGCCACACACAAGCTGAAAAATATGGAAACTCTCTCAACTTTTGATATGCCTGGTTTTGTAGACTGCTCTGTTTCTTCAAATTATGGAAACTAGTTTATTAATTGATTTATCATCTGAAAGGCATGGTGCAAATGCCAATAAATAATGCTTCTAAAGCATCTTGCGGCTGTCACATAGGACAGTTTTATTCCTATTTCAGATCTAGCTCTTTTGTTGTGTCTTTCTTACTTTCTAGCTGTGTTTTCTTGGGGCCCAGTCATTGAGGGAATACGCTTTTATTAACATTTTAAATTATCAGTGTAATTTTAATTGTATTTATTAGTGATGTCACTAATGTTTTCAGAATAATGCAATTTTAAAATTACATAGAGGTGCTGGCCTTTATCAAGTGAAAGCAATTCTACTGATTTGATGGCACTGGAAGGAGCTTGAGGGTAAGGTTCAGGTGAATTCTCCCTTGAAACACAAGGAAAGGATATCCTATGAGGTTCACCTGTTTTGATTGCTCAGAGCAGCCTACCATAGGGATGTACACTTGAGAAGTGGTTGCCATGTTTAAAATGGCGTCGCCTTTTCCCATGTTTTCTGTCTGCCTGTCTAAAGTCAATAGGGATTACTCCATGTTCCTCCCCATTCACACCGTGTTTGCGCCCTGGGCTTGTCCTGGAATCAGATCACGACATGGTGATCTCACCCGTATCGTTACCTTTCATTTCTGTACCCAGCCTTGGCCTTGGCTCAGCTTACGTTTCTTCCTGGCATGGCCAAGTAACGTTCTGGGGTGGGGTGAGGGGCTGCTCTGCGGTTATTTGACATATACAGGCTTGTATTGTGGAGTGAGCCTGGGAGGTGCGCCGTAGTGAGTTGTTTTTCGTCGGTCTGGTTTGGTAGTTGTGAGAGTGTGCAAACAGCTTCGTACAAATTCACAAAGTATAGGAGCAAAGGCAGCTGGAGCAGCCTCAAGTGTTTGGGGTTTGTGTTGGTTATCAGGGGAACAGCTTTCATTTGGGAACGGGTAATGGAGTGCGGTCAGAGGCACAGGGCTCTAGTGTTGGGGATAAAAAGTGCCCCCCGTCAGTGGGGAACACAAACGGTCTGCCTTGGGGAGGCCTCCTGCCAAAGCCATCGCTGGAGGAGGAGGAGGAGGGATTCATAAGCAGCAGCAAATTTAGGTGAAGAGTTAATGGCAGAAGGGATCTGGCAGGCGTCCTGGGGGTACTGGCCAGGTTTGGGTTACCTTGTAGTGTTTGTGCTGTACAGTCCTCTGCCTCTCATCTTCCTTCCAAACAAGACTGGAAAGCTTGTTCATTATATGAGCCAGAAANGACTGCTATTTCCAGTGTCTGTGAAATGGCAAAGCCTTACAACTCCAGTCTGATTCCTGAACCGTTGCTTTCATATGCTGTAAAAAATATTGAATCTCTTGATTATACAAATGTCTTCTGTTGGGTAATATTGACAAATATACTGAATAACATTTTTGACATAACATTCTGTTCCCACACAGATAATTTGGATGTAATTGAATGGGTTGATCAAGAGTCTGTGCTAAAAATACGACATTTTCTCACCCACTAAGCGAAAGAAAATGCGTGCTCAAAAGGCACTTTTGTCAAGCGGAGCCGTTGGAAAGTGGGCTGGGTTATGCCGCGACTACTGATTCTGCCTTCCACCTCCGAAGGCACAGCTCAGCTCTGGCCTGAGCTGCACACACGGCTGGTTTGTAACCTCGGAGTAGTCCTCAGCCGTAGTTCTGTCCCCAGTTGAGGTCTGTGGGGCATGATGCAAAGCAACGGTGCCGAGGAGGAGGAGGAGGAGAGCAGTTGTCCCTGCAGCCTGGCAGAGGGGCTGGGGAACCACGGTCGGTGCCAGGCTCGGAGAGGCACCGAGCAGCCTGTGAATGATTTTACCTGGAGCAAAGCGCTCCAGCCCGTGCAGGATCCCGTCCAGGCAGCTTGTCAGACTTGCAGGGGTGCTTAAATGCACTTGAGACAGAAAGGTACAGAAATAGTTAGAGGGGGAAGTTCAGAAGATCTCTTTTCTTGTTTTTCCTTATTTCAGTGGTCTCCTGGGCAAAAGGCTGCGTTGTTGGAGTTTCCAGAGGGGTTCAGTTTTGCTGCAGACTAGGGGAGAAGAAAGAAAAATAGACCCTAGAGAAAGACCCAAGTGTTTAGTGTGCAATAAAGTAACTTTTATATTTCTCTCCGTCTCCTATCAAACAAATCTCGTGCTAACAAGCGATCAGAAGCGTTTCTCTGCCCGCCGCTCCGCACAAGCCGAGCCGCATTGTACCTTTCCAGCCTTTGAAACTGCCTGTGCCTATTTTTATTTGTCAGGCCAGGGCTGGGCTGGCCCCATTCCAGATGTGTCTCACAAGATTTGGTGCTGATGAGCTATTTATAGCACTGTGGTTCCATTGTCATGGCAACCGTGCTAGAGGCCAAGGCGGCTGGGAGCTATTTCTGGACTTGTGCTGTAATGTAAAACTGATTGGGAAAGTTAGTGCATCCTCTAAGCCAGACTAACTTTAGACAGGCAGAGAGAGAGAGAGAAAAAAAAAAGCCAACTACAACCTCTTTAAATAGCTTTTTCTTTTTTCTCCTACCTTTTCCCTCTTTCTCTTTTCGAGCGCTAGCAGTTTTTCAAGGCACGGTTTGCCTTCTGCTGGGTTTGCCTAAAATTCATTCATGCCTCCCGGCGGATTACGCTTTTTTAATTATGCAGTTTAGGAAGCCGGGTGCGTAACCAGCCTTGTTTTTAGGGCAAGGGTTTGTATTTCATGGCAACACAGGAGTGAGAAGGTTTCGCCGGCAGGTCGGTGGGGTATGCTTAGGGGGTTTTGCAATAGCTGCAGTTCTTTATTACCCCGTAGTTTTAATATTCTATTTTGTGTGTGTGCTTCATGTTCTCCACACCATATAAGGAACTGTAACCTTGATTACCACAAGATGATTCCAAATATATGGAGTCATACTTTTCAGCTTTCTCATTATTTGCTTCAAAATTAGACCCATGGTGCCCCTCCGCCTCCAAGCGGCTGGAATGTTGCGAGGTTCTTCTGTAATTACAGCTGGGGCCGCTCTCAAAATCACTCTTCTGGGATATGGGCGCATTAATGCTATTTCTAATTAAATTCGGAGCTTTAGACTTCAGTTTGAAATCTTTTTGCATGACTTGCTCCTTCGATAAGGAAATCATAATAATCGTTTGACTTGAAATTGGAAATTACGAAAAATATTTTGCAGCTTCTTGGGAAAGTTTTCTAACGAGTTGTCTTTTGGTTTAATTCTGCTCAAGTCCCACACTACATTTTGAAGTTGATTTCCAATATAAATCATCGTCAGAACTGACACACAGAATTTCATCATAGGAACATCGTACGTGAGATGTTTTTACATGCAGTGTAGTGCTCTGATAACTATACTAATAATACTTGTTACAGTCCTGTCCCTACGTGCCTGTCTCTAAAGGCTTTTTGATTTTTCCTTCATTTTCTTCAAGAAAGTAGCTATTGCAAAGGTTCTGATGGATTTTTTTCTCTCTCTCCTTATCTAGTTTTGTTTAGAGTGAAAAAAGAGCTGTGACTTTCTGAATATTTTAAGCAGCCAGTAACATGTTTGGGGTGTGTCTTCTGTGACCACCTTTACAGTAAAAACCTTTGCAAATCATAGAAAATATCAGTATATCTTTAAAAGCAAACAAAAAGTCTACTAGCATCCCAGGTTTAATTTTTAAAATCATCTTGAGGACAAACTTGACAAGTTTGGTCTCATACACTATCTGTGTTTGCAGGGTATTAGCAGATTGAATATCTGCTTATTTTATTTCCATCACTCCTGTAACTTAGCCTGCTTTTCTGCTTCTCTTGCAAAATAAACTAGCTGAAATGTAAAAGAAATCTTTATCACCAATTTAAGGAATAGGATTTTCACCCCTCCTTGCAGAAAGGGTCGAACTAGAGGGACAGTCGATGGGCACTGGCCTGCACGGGCAGCCTGGGCTTGGGTGCTTCAACAGACCTGGCTTCGAGAATTTGTCCGATAGTTAACTGTTGAGCTTTAGAAAGCTTTTGCCAAATGATATAAAGGATTCTGGCAAGAACTAAACAGGGAATAAAGTAGAAGTAAAGCATGGTCTGTTCTGGGAAATAAAAAAAAAATACACTTTTGTTTATAAACACTGTTAGTACTGAGTTAAATTTAGGCGTAGAACTACTTCAGGGAGCTTTGAGTTAGTTGTGTAGTCTTGTCATGTTATAGATAAATAAATAAAAATCCACTGGGCATTTGCACAAAATCAGTAAAGAAATACTAATTTTTTTGGATGTAGAAACCTGAATTGTAAAGACTGTTTTAGAGGTGATGAGGGTAAATACAACTTTGGTTCTAAGTAAAATTTTAATAATTCTTAGTAATATTCTGGCTAATTCTTAGTAATATCTTGATAAAAACACATGACTCAGAGGAAATGAAAATTCCATTTCTACTGACTCGAAGGACTCTGGGCAATTAACTTACTCCCTGGGTGCCTACCTTTAAAACAGGGTTAATGCGAGGTACGCATTTCGGGATGCAATGGTAGAGGCAGGAATTGCAGCGTGAATGAAGGCAGGCAGGAGTTGTGAGTATGATTTACTGTCTGTAAAATACCTTTCAGAGGCAAGAAATGTCACAAATACGATGTTCCAGTGTTACTGTTCAGGGTTGTGAGTTCTAAGCAAATGTTGAATTTAGCCGAGATTGAAATTTTTAATTCTTGATTTGCAGTGTCTTCCCGACACTTAAGATGAGATCTTAACGTTTTTTAAGAGGGACATTTTGCGTACATAAGTCAGGTTCCGACTTGACGCACACACAAAAAAAAAAATCTGATGGAAGTAAAGCTCTTCAAATAGAGGTGTGTTGTCAGCTTGAAGAGACTGTTCCAGTGTTGTTCTAGACCGAAAGCAAAGGCTCTTCACAAAGCAAAAAAAAAAAAATTAAAAAAAATTCTTGGCTGCCAACCATTTTGTCAGGTCACAGAGAAACATTTCAAGTTACTATTTCTTAAGGTGGAAGATTTAATGTGTTCTAAACCTTTTCAGAGGGGAAAAAGAAGCGCAGGGTGCAGTTCTCAGTCTGGCAGCAGCATTGTTCATTCAGGAAATTCCCCCTGCATAGGGATAAAAGAAATCTCTCCGTCTGAAAGAACTCCAGAATAAATCAGTAACTGGTGTGTATCTTGATTTGAAAATTGGGATGTGGTTTTGACATAATTGGCTTGTTAAAAATTTGGAAATCATTGAGGATACATGTCTGAGAATCACTTTGACCTGCAGGAGCTAAGGAAAGCTTCTGTGTATTTCTGTTTGAAGTCTGCCTCCTAAGTGCACCCCTTGAAATTTAAGACACTTGATGCTTCACGAATATCTGTTTAAAACATTTCACTCGTGTTTTTCTTTCCCCAAACTGAAGAAAGGGACCCAAAATTAAGGCCTTTTATTATTATTATTTCAGATTGTTAGAAATCTTTATTAATACCTTTCATTTTAATATCTTAAAGACACGTCGGCTGCTGTCCTAGAGGTGCTGCTTCTCCAGTGTTGCTGGCTACGAATGATCTAAAGTTTAGAGTTTCATACTGGGTTTGGTTTGGGGTTTTTTTAACATGGGTCACAACAGTATTGGAGTTTACAACACAGGCAAAAGTGCCTTCTACTAAGTGACAGTATTTTGCAGAGCAATAATGGATTCTGTTATTTAGTCGTGTTCCGAATCTGGCTCTAAGTGAGAATTGGCAGCGATGCTGAATGAATGATTTGCTTTCCGGAAAATAGCTTTCCCATATAATCTCTGGGAATATTTTACAGAAGGAAAAAAACTCTGACTTTGTAGCTTGGTGCAAGAGTTGCTTGCAGTGTAAAACTTGGGTTTGTGGTTTGACAGTTTTATTTGAATTATTTCACCAAGGTAACTTTTCTTTCTGCCTGTGAAATACAGGCACAGCAGACTCGGAACAATCTGTAACAGCAGTGCATTCAGCACACAGAGTAGTTCAGAAGCCGCCTCACTTGTGTTTTGGGTAGAGCATAACAAGAATTAAAAATAGAAATTAATGATGGTGAATTTGTTTTTATTATGAGTTAGGCTTTGTTCTCATCTGACTCAATTATTAATTTAATTTACTGGATAAATTATTTGATCTTGACTAACATTGACTTAGTCTCTGAACACCGTGTATTGATCTTTTCTGAACTCTCGCTCCCACTGTTTCTCCTTATTTTAGGTGTATCAGACTAGCTCGAATTTCTGCTGCTTTTTTCTCCTCACAGAAACATTTAAATTTTTTGATTGACCAACTGAAAGAATACTCTCCTTTCTTTATGTTTGACCAAGTTTTTAATGCCTTTAGCTCTTTCTGAAGCTGCCCTTTATGAAAGGGCACATGCCCAGGTAGAAATCTTCATTTAACATACTGCTTTGCACCATTTTCCCTAAAATGCCCCTGGAAGCAGGGTAGGTTTTCTGGTAACTGTCCCACAGTGAGAGACTTTCACTTCTTAAACGAGTATTGTTAGGAGTATTAGATGTTACTGAATGTTGGAACTTGGTGGGGGGAGAGGGGAGGAAGAAGAAATGTTTATTCCATTCGAACTTGTTTTACCTGGCATGAACGTCGCTATTGGAATTCATCTCAAGTACAGTACTGCTGCTCCGATGTGGCTGATGTTTTTCAAGGAAATCATAGGCCTAAAAATAGTCTGCATAAACAACAGTAAGAGGTTTGTACTTCCAGTTCCAGGTTTTAGCAATATCTTGTTGTTATTTTCTAATTGTCAGTTTCCAAAATACATTAAGCTGATTAGCAGTGTTTAAAAATAAAACAAAACAAAAAACGAACCCAAAAAATCCACCTCTTGTGGAGCCTTGCGTAGAATGTTGTGCTTAGATCAACTCAGTACAGAAAGGCTGGGTCATTGTGGTCGTCACCTTTAAAGCTTGATGAATGTGTTAGGTTCTGAGCATTTTTCAAGCATCCTCTAACTCCTGTAATTGCCATGTGATTCTGAAATTGAGGTCTTAGGAGACAATGTAATGTGGCAACACTTGAACGGGTTTGAATTCATGGCTGTTGTACATATTTAGCATCCTCTGTATGCAGAGCAAAAAGCTTTAGTTCTTTTCCTTTGGATTAAAAAAAGAAAGAAAGAAAGAAAGAGATTAATAAATGAAATAAACCTGGAAGAACAGAGGAAAAAATGCAGCTTGCAATTTGGAGTTTGCATTTTGTCATCAGTTTTATCCTTGTATATCTGTCTCTGCGTCACCTTTCCTGATGAAAATTGATCTTTACGCTTCATCTCACATTTTTAGTAGCATGTTTACTAAGATACATTTCAATGCGTTTAAAATTCTGTAGTTCAGCATAAACAAAAGTTAGTTTTCATTTGTCGCTGAAACAAGATGGCCATCTAGTTCCTGATGAAAAGAGCTTTACGCTGAAGCCACTGTTAAAACATACAATTATTTTTCCTCCTTTCCCTGCCCTTCATTGTTTCTTCTTGTTCTAGAAAGTCAGTTGGGAAGCAGGGGCTGAGACTGAGGCCTCAGAAAGACCCTTGCTGGTTTTAATCGGGGTTTGGTTTCTGATGTCAAAACCTTCCCCCCCCCC
>WEIS01059676.1:290-12193 GCA_013389965.1 Todus mexicanus
AAGAGAACAAAGCACAATTGCTATGCAATTTACTGCATCATCAACTCTTACACAAGAAAATAGTAAGACTTAATGAATGACTGGATATAGACAAAACCCCATTTCCTTCCAATTATTTATGATAGAAACTGAGCAGCATACTTTTGTTTTGTAAATAAAGATGACATGTACCCCTTCACAGACTTCACACAAGGGTTTCTTTTGCCCCACAAAAAAACCCAAAAACGTATGAGATGTTTTCCTATATGATATTTGTAAATATTGTCATGCCAGCACTAGAATTTTTCGTTGAGCATGCTTATAAAATTGTTCTAACCGAAATCAGAAATCTTAGCTTTAATCTAGGCTTGGAGGAGGTAGCCACAGGAAGGTCACAATAATGAGCATCGTCATAATCTATCACACAACCATCAGATGTGTAAGATACACTGAGAAGGACTACTCCTGAACAAGCACAAAGTTCTATGGATGCGGATGACTAAAGGAGATTACTAAAGCAGCACTAAAGATCTGCTGTGTTTGGCTTTTTTCCCTTTAATCAACTCAGTCTTTTTATAGCACATCAACACAGACTACAACACTTGGCCCATGTTTGTGACAGCATGGGAGATTTTCTTTACTAAAATCCAGTAGTCACATAAGAACTCCCAGAAACACAGACTAATACACTGTTTTAAAAATCCTTTGCTAACACACAAAGTTAATAAACACTCTAGAACTGGATCAAATATCTAAACATTCTCCACTGAGCAAGAAAATATTGTTTTGTAGACAGCTGCCTCACAAGGGAAGAGCTGAGTAACTTCCCATTTATTTTTGAAAAGAAGCAACTCCACCAAACTAGAAGAAAAAACCCAGAGTCATAGTGTTGGAAAAGAAACAACTGAGCAATCCAAAGGAAAGTCAGGACTTTCTACAAAATAGCTTTACTTCCCTCTGTAGTGTATTATTAAATACTCAGATAACTCTCTCAGCTACATTTCACAGCTCTTTCTTTGAAAACCTTGAAGCAGCAAACCTGAACACTTCTTCATAACTCAGGGAAAATGACACCAGAGAAAGAATTTTATCCCAAATTTATGCAAAGTGTTCCAGTTTCAGCAGCAGTTTCTTTCACCCTACAACCACAGAGCTCATATGTTCCATGGGTGACCAGTATCTTGGTAAAGAGAGTATCTGGAAAATCGATGCCTGTCACTGAGATGCCCAGCCATTCCCATCTTGCACAACATGGCATGTGCAAACTGGTCGTGGCCTTGAAGACCAGTACAGTATGCATATCTCCATCACCCTAAGAAAGATCTTCACCTCTTCAGAGAACCTCTGGCCCTTCTACCCCCTAGAAGCTAATCACTAGATGGCAACAGGACTTCACTTTTAAGTCTAGCACCATCAAACAGCACAGAGATGCCTCCACAAACACCTGTACTACCCAGTATTTTAATGGTATTTTACCAACTTTGTTTCTGCTTAGATAGATTTTGGCTGAGAATTTTTGGCTGAGAATTTTTGGCTGAGCATTTAAGGAGTTGCTAGAACAAAACACAGGCAGGTAGAGAATCATTGTTTGATTTATAATAATTTGTTAAACTTCATGTAATCTAACATCAGAGTCAGAATTCAACGCTGACCTTCTCCAAGAAGTTTCTGTATCTCCCTCTCACAACTNAGAATTTTTGGCTGAGCATTTAAGGAGTTGCTAGAACAAAACACAGGCAGGTAGAGAATCATTGTTTGATTTATAATAATTTGTTAAACTTCATGTAATCTAACATCAGAGTCAGAATTCAACGCTGACCTTCTCCAAGAAGTTTCTGTATCTCCCTCTCACAACTGAAGAAAAGTTTCAACTATCTGAGATTCGCAGCTGCTGATGCTGAAGGGTCACAGTGACAAAGTGAGTGCTATTAGGTTTTAGCCAGCAAGTAACTTAAGCCCGAACAGCTTAATTCTAGCTCTGGTGAAAAGACCTGACATTGCATGGTGTGTGCTTTTTCTCCTCTGCTGTAATCAGGAATAAATGTTTAAATTCCTCCTAAACCAGCATAAGGCTAAGCCAAACAATTATTGACAGCAGAAGGTCTGTGATTAAGGTACATCAGATGCATCTAAGAAACAGAAGGTGCAGTACTCGTGCTTTTGAAAGCAACAGTTGAAGAAACACAGAAATGTTTCATCCAAACATGTTTTTTACCGAATATCTTATACAAAACAGGACACCAGAGGAAGGGACCTGAATACAATGAACAGCGAAAGTTGGCATTTGTTATGGACAGGAACAATTGACGAACAAATAAAAATTCCCCTTAAATTTGAGCTGTGAAAATACAGCAAATGTTACTAAGCTGCAGCAAGTTCAGAAGCTGGTTTTACAAGTTATAATTAATTACGTTGCCTGAAGAAGTCCCAGACAATATTAAAGATTTTGCCTAATATTTTGCACTACCATTAATATTTGCTGAAAAAGAAAGCAAAACTTCAAAGAAAACAAATGCTTGCTCCCACTTGGCAATCTGCTCACATGGGTCATCAGGGCAGAGAGGTACTTACCCCCGCTTGCATATTCCATTATTAAATAGAGAGTTTTTTCAGTTTCAATGACTTCAAATAGCTTCACTGGAAAAGAAAGCCATTGTAAAATAAGTTAGTTAGTTGCAGAAGTAATACGTTAACCCTACGGAGAATTCTGCCAGAGAAGAAAACCCCAATTTGCTCGCTGCTTGACAATATCAGACTATTACACTAAAGAAGCTTTTTCTATTGTTCCTAAATGGAAAATACTTTAAGACATTTGGTCAATCCATGCAGAACAACATTTTCTCAAGAAACAATATTTTGGTTCTGTTATATGGGAAAAGCACCTAAATTAAGCAGAGTTTCCATAGATTTGAGCAACAATTCCACATCACTTAAATGTACAATCCTGAGCAAGGTCTTGACCACTTCTTGGTTTTGGCGTGTTAATTTTTAATGAAAGTCTGAATTCAGTCAAAATCAGTATTATACTCAAAGGGACCAAAAATATCAACTAACCATGCAAATAGTTTTGTGCAAAGGGACCAAAACATTTTTGCTTGGTTTGCTTTTTACTGTTGTGTTTTTTTAATCACACAGCTCTGAAAAAGTATTTATTACTGCACATTAGCAGTAAATTGACACCCTAGTGCAGAATCATCTTCTAAACTCATACCACAAACATTTTAATAGTGAAAAAACTAACATTCATCTATTCAAAATTATGTGAAAGAAACAAGGTACCTATATTTGGATGATTTAAAATCTTCATTATTCTTACTTCTCTAAAGAGCTGGAATAAATATAAAACATGAAATAAGTTAATGAAATACGTAACACCCGCTCTTTCCAAAGCCTGATAATTTTGCTATACTTAATTTAAACACAAAGAACAAATATTATTAGCATTTCAGTGAAGTTCAATAAGCACTTATTGGAGAAAAGAGTTTAAGTGCCTGCTTCTTTTAACACCTCTCCCCAAACAAACCAACTTTCAAAAACAGGAACACTCATGAAGAGCTCTAGAGAAAAGCGCTCTTAGCTCCGTACTTCGCAGACTTTTGGAGTCAGAAGACCATTATGAGCCCACACATCATCTTGCTGGCCAGTACACCTCACACCATCTTTCAACCCCTTCAGAGAAAATACTGTTTCCAAAGTTTCATGCAACCCCACCACAGCACCTTTTGAATATACTGTGCTATATTATGGGTACTTGAAGTCGTGGAATTACTGTGCTACAACAGGAACTCACAGGTAAAAAACTAGCTGCTTATATTGCACAAAAAGCGTATTACACAACTACACCAGCAAGGAGCAAGCCTTCAGGAGAGCTGGGGAGGCAAGGCTCCCTCTTGGCCTTTCAGAACCACTCCTGCAAGGCGACCGAGGCACAGTAGCATTGAGTCCTGGCTTTGTCACCACAGCTCCGCTGACTCACTGCCAGACATCCAGCCTCCAAGCCTGCTCAGCCAGTACAACACGCTGAACATACTTGCCAAAATTAATAGAGCAGAACACAAATGGTGTTTTCCTGACCCCAGCAGACATTACTTCAGGAGTAGTCTCAAAGGGATCAGCCTGCTCCCACCCTCTCTTCGGCGTCCACCTTCCCATGCAACAGGATCCTACCACTTAGGCAAGCATTAGTGTTAACCCAGAATGACGGGTGAGGCTCGGGAATTAATTTAACAGAAACAGGTCACAAAACACACAACTCCTTCAAATAAAACCACTCTGCGTTTTCTGTTCTAGCTCCCTGCCCACCCCAGCACATGTATTTTGGCAGGGTGGGTGGTGAGGGAGTACAACTGCCCATTTCAGGCTGCAGCATGACATTACATCAACAGTGCCGTGTCCAGAGACCACACACTGACTGTAAGGATTTTGTTCTCCATGCCCCCCAACACCAGTACTGATGTAAAGAGCGTTTTGCTTGAGTAGTTATTTCCAAAGAGTTTAACTTTGCTTGTCACAGAGTAAACTCTGTCCTGAAGTTGGACGATAATACAGGAACGACAATTAACAAATGACTAGTGAAAGCAAAGTCTATTACTGATCAGCTGTTAATTATTTTCACCTCTGAAAACTCTTCGGCAAAGACAATCTTAAGATGCACATAAACCCCTAAGTGTAATACTAAAATTGCCATGGGTGCTGTCACCGCAATATAAAACATTGCTTTTAATGAAGTTCATTAATAGCAGATGAAGTCAAAGCAGTCCCGCTGTTTCTCCCAGAAATGACTCAAGATTAAAAATTATTAAAAACAAGCAACCTTGAAGTGCAAATACCACTGTGTTTGGAAAAGCCAAAGAATTATCCTTCTAGGCAGCACACTACATGTCAGCCAAGTGAGTAGCTGTTTTCCCTCTGCAGCTCCCTCCATGCCAGCCCAAGACTCCAGAGGGTTGACATTCTTAAGCCTCGATGACTTTCTAACAGCATACTTCAACAACCAGGGGTAATCAAGAGGTTTTATTATAAACCTAACACCTACTTCTACAGGAATACCAGTAAAGTAACATATCATATTGAGCTTAATGGAAAGAGACTGAAGCAGAACTAAAGTCCACAGCTCCACAGGAATGCAGACATGGGAGAAAAGAACAGAGTTTTGTAAATAAAAGATAACAGCGCTGTTATTAACAGCAAGGAAACAAAAATTGCTGCTGCAAGATCTGCCTCAGGTCAGATTTCAGATAGAGTGAAGACATTTAATATGTCTACACATATTACTAACGACTCAAAAATCTGTAGGTGTGTTTACTCAATAAAAGCGAAAAAACTGAAATATAGGAAAGACACAGAAAATAACAAGACAGATTCAACAAAATCTTTGTGCCTTTTCCTCTTTTATTAAAAGAAAATGCAGGGGTTTGGACTGAAATAAATAGGAAAAAACAAATATCACAATGTGTAGACCAGTTGTTCTAACAATTCTCTGCTTTCTGATAGTTCTGTAAAGGCTCGGATTTGGGGAGCAATCCTCATGGCACTGCCCAGTGGACCTTCTCCTCCATGCTACAGTCATGGCTGTGAACAGCCCGCTACCAAACACAGAGTAAGAACAGTTTTTCAAATGCTTTTCATTATCTTATTATCATGATCCAGGTCTATGCCTGCCACTTCAATAGATGATAAGGTGCTTAAATGCAATCAAGGTTGATTGATCAAGCAAACTTTTGGACATGCAAAATAAAGAGTTTCAAAACCTATGCATGCATTTTGCATTTTTTCTTTTTTGCTCAGAGAGGTAAATTGCTTTTCTTAAAATATATTATTCTTTGAGTTTTTTAATACGTAACTGGACAAGGTAGACTACTTAAACCATCTCTCTCTGATCATCAGAAATTTAAAAGCAATTGAATCTATAGCTATTTTTTTATTATTTTTCATTCAGTTCATCTGAACTGGTGTATAATATATTCTGAATACTCCATTAATACTTTTAATCACAACTTATATAAATGAAAGCCTCTGGTCAGCTTTTAAAGTTTTGGAGACTGCTTAATTTGCTCTTGACTGTTGCCATCTTTCACTCCCAATACTCAGATAAAACCTATTGGGTCAGGCTCTCACCAAGGGCAACTCCACTGCTGCATCGATGAAGACCTTGGCTGTTATTCAGCCGTTAGCCTATTTATCATCACCTCACCCACCTAAAAAAAAACAAAGATACATTCACAGGGGTAAGTATGGGAATAGAGGCAGTCATAATTGGTGCCACCAAACAAGAATAGTCAACCAAGGGTGATACAAAACAAGGCAGTAAAAATGAGCCTAAAATTCACAGTATCATCATGTAAATGAATATACTCATTATTTTATTTTTTTTAATAAAGTATGATGACCTGGCTAGAGCTAGCTACTTCCTCTGCTGTACACTGCAGAATTTTATGGTCTGATGCGATAAAGTCAGGCCCATATCACATTTTAGGCTGCTCCAAATATACCACTGGTTCACAAGACGACTACTGTGCATTACTAAGCCCACTGAGGCATGTCAAAAAGTAGCTTCTGTGTATAAGCCATTTGTTGAAGTGGGTGACTAGAAATAAGCATTTTAGAAACAGACTATTTTTATTTCAGAGGAAATTAAAAATAAAAATACTTGAGAACAGGATACAATCACCACCAAATTCTCTATTATAATTTTAGTTAGATAAAGGCACTTCAGATTGCGCTCCCCTAGTCAGTTTAATTGTTACGTGTGGCATTGTGACAGGGACAACAACTTCCACTGGCATATGTGGAAATGCCTGACATCGTATTATGCATTATCATTTATTTCTGCTAGAGGAACACAATGTAGAACATCACACAACTTGCACACAGTATGCAGAAAAAATATTTCCCAGATTTCGTTCCCCCAAATATTATGTGCCTCAACTTCTAGCAAATGAAGCAGTAATTATCATCACACAGTAAAATCTACTGCAAACAGCCAGGTATGATAAAAGCCCACACATCAGAGGTTCTCTGCCACAGGAACGCAGAAGAAAGTGTAACATCAGAAGATGCAACATGAAGGTTCTCAATACAGAAAATAATTTCCTTAGTTTCAGGAACTGACTTGTGAGACTGTAAAGGCAGACAATCAACTGAAAGCAGTGCCTGTCACTTTAATTTCTCATACCAAGACTAAGAACTACTCCCAAGTTGTTGAACGGCTCATTTTCCGTCAACAGGAGCTCTACAAATGTTTCTAGGCAAAGACAAACATCCTTAGTCTGCCAAACAAATGGCTTTCAGCTTTGTTGTGGTCTGGTCCTTTGACTGTAAGCCATGTTAGATACGGGGAAAGAATTGCATTTAATTAATGCTGCTAGCTGACAAATGGAGTAGAAAAAACCAACCAAGAAACCAGCAATGGAAGCACAGACACGTACTGAGTAATAATCTTGATTTAATTTTACTTGAACTTTATCATGCTGACACAACTGAAACAACAAGCGAGTGGGGGGAAAGAAGGCCCCATCTTTTAAGCCAACTCTCCTTGAACACAGCAAGACAGATCAGAAGTGCCCCTGCATTAGCTGCTGCAAGACTTTCAGCAAAAAATTATTTCAAGAATCCTGAAAAAAGTTTTCTAAAAAGCAAGTGAGTACCCTCATCAGATGCAGAGCACTAACACATCCAACACAAAGCCCCCCAAAGCAGGGGGCTTTTCATGAGGTGGTGTCCTGAGCCAGCTCAAAGCTTGACGTGTGTATTAGGCTCCTCCTGATAACTGCTCACTGAAATATGCCCTACATCTCATTAGGAACCTCAAGCAGGAAGCCTTTACACAATGCGAGTTCGCCTCAAACAAACCACAACTTGAAAACAGAAAAAAAGACTTTGTTACAAACAGAAAATCCTGGGCATTTTAAATCCTCATCCTTTTCTTGCAGTTTTTAAAATAGTGATAGAGCCATGGTCAGAAAGGACATGGTCTATGTGAAAACTGATGTTTAGAACTCTAAAACACTTCAACGAAAAAATGCCCCAAAACATCTGCACATAACGAAGAAAAACATTTGGCTGAGGAGCCAAGTTCTAAAAAAGGAAAATGAGAAGTGCTTTAGTGCTATTAAATGGGCTTGGTATAAAAAAACCTCGTATATAATGGCATTGCTAATTCAAAAGAAAAAGAAAAACAATTATTTTTTTTTTTTTTTGGTCTAGAAGGAAGTGAACTACTGTAGTATCAGCCCTTGTTTCCAGTGAGACTGATACTGAAACCGGGTACACAAGTGCATTTGTGGAGAACAGTGGTTATGACTAACACCACCAGCATGGGAAAAAAGCTCTAAGAACTCCCTTTTCTTTCAAAACAGGGAAGTACCAGTTACAGTTTCCTCTTCGCTAAGCACAAGCAGCAGAGTAGTAATTAGGTCCTAAAACAGCAGTCAAGAGTAGCTACATGTGGCTACCACACGCTTCCTCAGCAGCGGGCAAGAAACACGAGTCTTCTGAAGAGTTGCACTGCTGAACGCTGAGCTGTCAGGACGGCAGCCGCCCGGAGCTTACTGTGAGGGCATACCAAGAATTACTGCTCCAGAAAGCAAAGCAAGTTCTTAACAAGGTTAACTTCTTTCTGGCAGCTGAAGTATCGGTGCGGAAGACGTAACACAAAGAAATCAGAACCGGCAGCCTTAATCACCATTTGTTTCCCCACCTAAGGATGAGGAGGGCATGCAGCTACACCGCAGCTGAGACACTACATACCACACCCTCTTCTCGGCACAGCCCTTCCCTCCCCACCATACCTCAAATATTTTATCGCTCTCTCCAGAACTGCAAGATCAGAAGCACTTCCATCTTAGCTTCCCCTGCACCTACAGGTCGCGTGCGCAGTTGGCTTCAAACGCACTGAGGCTACGGCACTGTTGGCAGTGCTGGGGCAAGAGGGCCAAAAGTTTGGAAAAAAAAGCTTTGATCAAGCAAAACGGGTAAGTAATGTGCTGTGCATTCACTCTGCTTACTATGACAAGCAGCCAGTTATGAAAATTTACTTTCAACTTTTTGATTGAGAACACTGACAGAACACCTGCCTAATTTTTTTCTGTGCTCGTTTATCAACTGAATTTAGAAAGGAGAACAGTCTACCCCTCTATTTTGTACTATTCTTCCAGACTCCCATTTAAGAAATCCATTGGTAGACGTGACCGATTTACAAATCACATTTTATAATCTAGTTTTAAAATTGCAAATAAAAATGAAACTACAAGAGATATGAGTGGACGCTGAGCAGGCTGAAACCCAGGAAGCAAAAGGCCAACAAGCACGCTGCCAGCTCATGGCCTTGCCAACTGAATACCTCTGACCAGTCAAAGGTTTAGTTTGTACCCGAATACGAGCTCAAGTTAGCATTACAGCCCAATCTGAAGATAACACCATTTGAAGAACGAAGATTTTACTTTTTTATCTGAAAACATGGCCTCTATACTTTTCTCTGACCATTCTCCCCATACCCTGACTCCTCCCCTTCATATCACGCAGCTTTTGTTTCTCTTCCAAGTGCTTCAAGCATTCAACCCTTTTGTTTCAGGTATTCCAAGCTGCACAGATCTGCCACACAAATCAACTTTATCTAATCCACACAGTACCTAATTAGCATTTCATTTCCCCCCTGATTACCCAGAAATTACCAACCATCTCGGGGATTAAGCTGAAAAAAATGTAGTCCAAGTTTTCTCAGAATTATCTACTTTTAAAGAGTCAGTAGGAATCTGCTACCTGCTCAAACAACAGAGTCTTTCTTCCATAGGTTATTCTTCACCTCTCAACCATACCATACAATGTAAAAACTTGTGTGTTTTTCCTATTTACTTTTGCACCACTAATTTTGATTAAAACATCTTGTCACATGATCTTTTTAGTATTTGCATAAAATCCAAATGTTTATATTCTCCAGTTTACTCTGGTTATGCTATTTCATTTTGTTTGCAGGTAAGTTCTGGGCATTCCCTCGTTCAAATAGAAATATTGCAAGGGGTTCTTTTATCAAGGTATTCAAAAGTAAATAAAAAGCCTTTGACTGAAGCACTTAGAAGGACAGAGTTAGTAAAGTCCTAGGTAAAAGTGACATTTAAATGTACTTCCTGCAGGCACTCTAAAGCAGACTGGCTTGGCTTGATGAAAGAGTAGGATTTATCACTACTTGCTAAAATAGATAAGGCAATACAACCGTAACAGCACATTAAACATTGCAGGCTAGAGGGAAGAAACCAGAATAGCCATGTCCCAATTTGTTCCATAAAACTGCATCACCTTTCCTGCTGCAAACTACACAAAAGGCATAGATACTGCTTGGCCTTCAGTCCAGAGGCAGTATTTTCGAGGCCATTTTAAGAGGCGAGAACATACAGCTTTGTATTTCTAAGTTTAACAAAGTGACCAGCATGAAGGAGACGCAAGGGCACGGCACCAAACCACGAGCGTCTTCTCTACAGAGTTAGCTACGCTCAGGAGACTAAGGAAGTGGCTAATACCACTGTTTTCTCAGTTTACAGCTCTGTACAAGTTCATCTTGATCAACTGCAGGGTTGTCAAAAATATCTGCTACAAAACTACTTATTAAATACAGTGGTCAGATGAGTGCAAGATATGCAATGTCTCAGATTCTCCAGCACAGGCATTCAAGGTTAATGGAGCGAGGTGCTGAAAGAAAACAAGTTACAATAGAGTTAAAAGAGTAAATGTAAAAACTTACCTTTTGTAGACTAGTTGGGTTCAGCTGTGTTTTGTCAATGATTTTTATGGCAACCTAAAGGAAAAGTTCATAATTAGTATTTTCTATATGAACAATGCAGTATTATTACAAGACGGTCAAATCCAGTAACAGAAACATTAAAATCACACAAAAGCCACTCAAGTTTCTTCAGCAAATCATGTACTTGAACTAAAACTGTTTGAAATTGAAGGCTGAAGCGTCATTTACTTTTACTGCAACAAATTAAACAGGAGTGGAAAACCCCCTAGTATTTTAAGCGTGTTAAGACAAGAAGCTCACTTAAGTCTTTTGCTTCACATTAAGACCATCACACTTATTACAGTGGAAGGTCCAACACTAGACAGTGTCCCAGTAGAGAGTTGTGTGCCTACAGATAATATTTACACAGTATAATTACACAGTGGATTACATGGAACTGAGTGGTAGTTTGCAAGGATGCTTCTAAAAACAGACTTCAGAGCAAATTGAAAGTAATTTCACATAGATTTTGCAAGAACTAAGTTCACCTTTGGAAATTCACTGAATATTTTTATCAATTTGCTCCCTGAGGGATACAAAAAGAAACATCACTTTGACATTAACAAAAATCCATTGACTGTAGTACAAAAATCTGGGCAAGTTCATTCCTTCACTAGCTCTCATCTTTTCATCTTTCTGTGCAGTAAATACCACACAGAAATCTTAAAGAACAAAATAAAAATGTCACAAAATAATCAAAAGCGAAATTCAACACCATGGTAACTAGTCAGAACCTGCAGATCTGAGGCAACGAAGAGGCAACAGAGAAGAGCTTCAGTGCAATGCGACTTGGATACAGGATGAGCTAGAACAGGAAGCGGGAATCTTTCTAGAATTGCATGCCAATTGGTATTTTTCCTTTCTAAATTAGAAGCTAAACATACCAGAAGAAACTCTACAGAAGCCAAGGAGATGGTGCCTCTCAAACAGGCAAGACACTGCAACTCAGCTGATTATACCTCACTGGTGCAAAGCAAGGGCTTTCAATTCCCCTTGGATTTTTGATTCTAACAGCAGATGTTGCTCCTTTCTATGCCACAGCTCCCCTTTCCCTGCATGGCTTCATGCTACCTTAGCCATTTTGTTAATTTGGGGTTGGCAACAACAATACAGCATATCTTACATCAAAGCAAATTCACATGCACACATT
>WEIS01059706.1:0-10207 GCA_013389965.1 Todus mexicanus
CCCATTACCTCTTGTCTTTTCCAGTTGACAATGGCAACCGAAATGTAGCTGTGCCTGATTAAATAAATTCTTGTTGGCACTTTGAGAGTCAATAATTCTCTGACAGTAATTAAAAACACATAGAGGCATTCAGCTATGAAAACACCTACCTTCCCCAAGCTTCAGCTATCCCTTTGAGAGATCCTCATCTGTGTTTAATATTCAGTCTGGTTCTATATTGGTTTGTATTTATCCAAGGCAGGGATAGTTACTGTTGTGCACTTCTATGATTTAGCTACATTGGAGTTGTCTTTTTAAAAAAACTATCCTACACTTACATGATTTTAAAATGTGTTATCATGTTGGGGGTTTTAAGTCGTGAAAAAGGTTATGAAGAAAAAGTCTAAAATACTTTATCAGTATAAGATAGCATAATTTTTTTCTGTAAGGGTTGATGGATTTGTGAAATTGAAAGAATGAAATCCATATATCACTTAGAATCTATCCTGGAGAATAGGTCTGAATATATCCTTTAATACTGGATCTCTAGTGGATGCCTTTTTCATACTGCATATGTTGTTTAATCCGAATGTGTCCTTTCCCATCATCAGAGTTCAATGAAAGAAGGTCCCCAGCTCTGAATCCACTGAATTTGGTGGTTTGCTGTCATGTGGGAAGAGACAAGCTGCCACAAATCATTGACTTCCACTGGCAGGTATTTCTAACTGCATTAAACAAGTTGAAGGTTATTATTAAACTGTTGATCTAAGTATTCTCAGCTGGTGTTTCTCAAAGTATCTCCATGACCATAAAGGGACTTCTGGATCTCAGCATCTCATTTCAAGGCATTTTTCTGCTCATAGATTCCCCAGGCCTTACATCCCCTGCAGTCTTTCCAGTTCTGTCCCTTCTAGACATGCAACACATAATGTAGTGTCCATTCATCTCCTTTTTCAGCATTGCAGCTCAAACCTTTCCCTCTTGCAGGGTGGATGTAGTATTTTACTGAAAGTCTGGTGAGGCCTTGAAACACGCTGCCCAGGGACGTGATGGAGTCACCATTCATGGAGGTGTCCAACAAACTATTAGATGTGGCGCTTCAGGCCATGGTTTAGTGGTTATGATAATGTTTAGTAGACAGTTGGACTCGAAGATCTTGAAGGTCATTTCCAACCTTGATGACTCTGTGTTTCTATGACTCTACCAGTCAATAAAAAACCTGCATGATGTAAATGTTCAATCTTCAAATCATAGGACAAATTAATATTCGTTCAGGGTTTCAGTTTAAGTGCTATCTCTGTAGCAGCCCTTGGCAGCACTTCTCATTAGTCTCAGTGAGTATATTATCTTTCTTAATTAGAAACTCTTACATTTTTTAGACATGGGAATTCAAGGGTAGCAAAAGAAGAAGTAATATTGTGTGATTCATTTTAATTACAGATTTACACACTCTTGGCTGGAATAGGAAACTGGAAGTTATGGTCTTTGTCTAGCGTTAGATAGGTAGTCGTGTCTGAGATACAAGGTGTATAATTCAGAAAACAGAACTAACCACGGATAAACATGGAAGTAACATTGCAGAGTGCAAGGGAATGTGCGTTTAATCACCTAGTGGGACTATGAATGATAGAGTTTTCGGAAATGATTGGGAACCTTCATGATCACGTGTAGATCTTTAGCAAGGAACTGAATCCTGCACCTGTGAGGTTAGTGGGAGGTCAAGAGGAGAAATGTTCCAAATACAGGAGTTCTGGAGAAATCCTGGACTCCTTAAGTCACACTGATAGCAGGTTGTTCATGGCCCTGCCATACTCAGTGCAGGAGCAGAAATTTGACTCCTGCTGAAGAAAAGGGGTTTCCTTTCCTTACTTCTACCCACAAGCTCTTACCCTCTGTGGTGTCCTAACTAAAATGGTGGATTTTGATATTTAGTCATGAAGACCAGTAGAAGTTGGGATGCAAATATGTAATTATCTTATTCACATTCCTTACCTCCCCAATGTCCCATTAACTCTTTCAATGTAGTGTGCAAAGAAAGGGAGCTTGTTAGATAACAAAGACTATGAACTTTTGCTACAAATGCAGCTAGTGGTTTAATCGTATCAAGAGATAAATACAAACAGATTGTTCGACTGTAATTGTTGGGTTTGGAGCTACGTTGTCTTGATCAGATGTGTGTGCATCAGTCTGTCCTAAATTTATTCCTCCTTATTTTAAGCAACATTTTTTCCACCTCGCTGTACGTCAGGGTCTATTTCACCTAAGGAAAGATTGAAGGAGCTGGGACTGTTTAGTTTGAGGCAGAGGAGGCTGAGGGGAGACCTCATGGCTCTCTCCAGCTCCCTGAAGGAACATTGCAGAGAGGTTGGTGCTGGGCTCTTCTCACAGATGACTAGTGATAGAACAAGAAGGAATGGTTCCAAACTGCAACAGGGGAGGGTTAGAATAGATATTAGGAATAATTTTTTTTCAGAAAGAGTAGTCAGCTCCTGGAATGGACTGCCCAGGGAGGGGGTTGAATCCCCATTACTGGACATGTTTAAAGGGCATTTATATGTGATGTTAGGGGATATGGTTTAGGGATGAACTTTGCAGAGTAGGGTTAACAGTTGGTCTTGATGATCCCCAGGGTCTTTTCCAACCTTAAAGATTCTATAATTCTATGAGATTCCAACTCAAATCATCTAAAAATTAGGTGCTACCAAGTCTTAGTAATTCCTCTGAGCTTTCTCCATGACCTTAAGACACAGAAAGACAACTTCAGAGCGTCATTCACCCTACTATTAAGGGTCCAATATAAGAGACAGTGTTGTCTCTGGAGACATCTGTCTTTTCATTCATTGGCAGCGGAGGAAGTTAAGCCTCTTTACATTGCCTGAGCTCATCGTGTAGATGGTTATGGTTCACTACGTTGATGGTTTTCCAACACTTCCAGTAACGAAGTGTGGGAATATACAGCTGGAAGGAAGCAGAGACATGTACATCTCACAGATTGACTTCAGGGGTTATGTGGCCACATGGAGTTTTTTTACTTCTGTGTTTTTCAGGGCAGGTTACATAATCCAACCTCTCTATAATCCAAAATGATCTGTATAATGCAGCTGTTGGGACAGAGGAGTGGTTGTACACAGGAGGTGTGAACAGAGCACTCAAATCTGCCTGAAGAAGCATTTGCCCCAAACTGATCATGTTAAAGACAAAGACACCGTCAACCCATGGAACAGCAGCTGGGGAGCTGCCAAGACTTTACAAACAATGGAGTCAGTTTTAAAAGGAGGACAAAGGTGTGAAAATCTGTAACAGCCGGAAAGANATGATTTGGCTTAACCAAATGAACCGAGTAGCTTTTCCCTGCCTCGTTATTACCAGATGACATTAAGTTGTCACTAGTTTGTGGTCACTCATGCATCTATTCACAACTCTGGTCCTCAGTAAGGACGTTCCCTCTTTTTCCAGTATGCAATAGTATAATTTTAAAGTTCAGCTGCTCAATGTACTAATCTCTGTTGTCTGATGTTGAGAATATCTCCCTAAGTACAAGAAGTTTTGGGGGTTTTAATTTTTTGTTTTTCTAGTAACACTTAAAACTTAATCATTTCAGTATAATATATAATAATTAATTCATTAAGATTAATTTCATTCTTCTTGGAGAAGAGGAGGTTCAGGGGAGACCTTATCACTCTCTACAACTACATGAGAGGAAGTTGTAGAAGGTGGGGGTCGGTCTCTTCTCCCAAGTAACAAGTGATAGAACAAGAGGAAATGGTCACCAAGGAAAGTTTAGCCTGGATATGAGGAAGAATTTCTTTACTGAATGGTTCACAGGCACTGGAACGGCTTGTCCAGGGAGGTGGTTGAGTCCCCATCCTTGAAGGTATTTAACACTTTTGTGGATGTACTGCTGAGGGATATGGTTCCGTCGAGGTCTTCTTAGTGTTACATTAATGATTGGACTGGATGATCTTAAAGGGTTTTTTCCATCTAGGAAATACTATGATTCTGTGATTCATAAATAATCAGTCTTTTTGACACCTATCGTAAAAACCAAGAAGTTCTATCCAGCAGGAAACACAGAGAAAAAAAAATATTTTGAGCTGAATTTACCTTAATTTTTCATCCACTTAATGTCTTTCGTCAATTTCTATTGTCTTTAGTTTAACAAATGGAATTATAAATAATTCAATCTACATCAATTGCACTTATTTGCAATGAGAACTTTTTTTTTAAGTACGCTGTTTTATGAATATTTAATAAACTGTATAACCTTGATGGAAGGAGTGCAATTTAGAAGGCCATAATGAATATTTAGAAAGTCTTGCTTTGTGATCTCAGCTTCTGATTTTAAATTAACATCCAGTAAATCTTCCTGCACAGTGCTCTACTCAACAAGTCTAACACTTTCCTTATCTAGAAATATGTGGGTAATTTCGAGATATGTTTTCTACTTCAAAGTGACTTGGTGCCTTTTTGAAACTTCTAATAATTATGTTGCAAAATTTTAGAGTATATATTAGGGTATGTATTAAAAAAAAATAAAATTAAAAAAAGAAAGAAGTTACTCCTAAAATGTTTATTTAGGATGTGTGATGCTAAAAAGAAGTATTATATATGAGAAGCTATTAAAATAGAAACAATGGTTCACTGACAGTTCAATCTTTGCTTCTTGAGAGACAGGAAAAAATAGTCAAAAGCTCTGTTTGATTTTCTCCAGTTTGCCACAGTAACTTTATTTTAAAATGTACTGTCACAGGAGAAATGGTAACCCACCGCTATGGGTTTAAAACATCCACTTTTGCCAGTCATTTAAAAATAAATTAAAATTGTGAAAGCCAACTATCAAAAAAGAGAAATACGTATGAGGTATATTCTTCTAGCAATAAGAAAATGGTCATTATTCAACCAAACTAAGCTTTATGCTTCTGAAATATGTACAAGATACAGGAAAATAGAAGCTCAAAACTGGATAAATCTCTAGAGGCAATTGTACGAGTGCTGTGACACTTGGAAGTCTCTCTGCAAAGTGTTATGGATCAGTATCTTGACAATGGGGGGAAACCAAGTGAAATGTAAGTCTGTGAGATCTTAGACATCCCTCCCTCCACCTCACTTCGGAATTAACTCAGGAAAACACTGAAGAATTGTGCTGAACTCAGAAGAACTCTGTTAAAAATACACTGCATTGCAGAGCCTACAGACACCTACAGCTCAGGCACCTGGCAGAAACTAGTACCGGTAACCTAGCTAAAGGACCAAATCAATACTTCCTTGAGTGAGAGGATAATGCTGATTTTGTTCACATTACAACCCTGGATATTGGTCCAGTGTAAAATAAAATAGAAGCGATTCCTGGTGAACCTCACTGGCTGCGGCAAGCTGTCTGTCTGCAGGCAAAATGTGTTCCCTCTTCTGCCAACTGAATTATTGAGTACAGAACACAGGAGGTTCCACTTAAACAGGAGAAAAAACTTCTTTACAGTGAGGGTGACAGAGGCTGGAACAGGTTGCCCAGAGGGGTTGTGGAGTCTCCTTCTCTGAAGACATTTANTGGAGTCTCCTTCTCTGAAGGCATTTAAAACCTGCCTGAGGAGTTCCTGTGTGACTTGATCTATCTAATCCTGCTCTGACAATGGGGGATTGGACTAGACAATCTTCCAAGGTCCCTTCCAATCCCTAACATTCTGTGATTGACCTGAGCACAGATGCTGGTGTTCTCTAAGTAGCTGTTTACGAACTGGTGAAGTATTATGTAGAAAGACAATGCCAGTCTCTGAAGTTGCTGATCAGAAGTGCAACAGCTGGAGGGTGTCCATTTCTGACTTACTTGAAGCAAAGATGAGGCTGTCTTTCATAAAGTTTATCTGCTGGCAGAAAATTTGTAGTTTGCAAAAGGTACTGGAAGCTGGTGTAGGATGAAGGCTGATAGCCAGCTGTGACAACAGCTTCCTTCAGCAGGAAAGAGTGGGGAGCAGAGATGGGACCCTACTGTGCACTGGGGGATTTTGATTTCTTCTCTATTCTCCATCATCATGGTCAGGCTGTAATCCTGTGGCCACAGGGGCAGCTCCGGTGCTGTCAGACAAGGGTAGGTTTAACCACTGCAGTGCTGACATCAGTTCTTTAGCAGAGTATCCAAAACTGCTATCATACCTTTAAGCCTCTAAACACCACCATTCCTAGCAGAGTGCCTGAATTCTGGTGTCGGCAACAAACGGAAGCAAGATTTTGAGTCCAAACAGCCTTTTATTTATGTTAGAATAATGCACAAACACCAGTGTGACTGCACAGCCTAGAGTGAAATGGTTGCTTCAAGCATAGCTGCTTCATTTGGAGTCAGATTATTAAATTACTTGAGTTTGGTATTTGATTATAAAATAGTTTTGAACTTGTTGGCATTTTATTTGCTATTCTTATCAAAGTTGACATAAGAAAATATTTATCTTAGCTTTGAGAATGAAAATTATCTCGTGGAATATGAACATTACTGCTTAATATGAGTTTCAAGGTCTTTAGCAAGCTATTGCTTTGTTTATCTTTCATTTGAGAGTCAAGAAATTATCTTGTTTTCCTGAAGCTGGAGCTGGTTTTAAGAATGTTCTGACTGCAAACATGGGAATAAGACTCCAAGTATTTTCATTGCAACTGTCTTCAACTAGTGCTTCATCAAAAAGGAGGGGAAAAATGGAGAAGAGATTGATTTGGTTGAGTGCTGCTCTATATGTTTCTTTCAAATGGAAAATTTTCAGCAAGGAAAGAAACGGCTATTCAAAGGACAAGGAGAAATAGTTGATTCCACAAAGCAATCACACATGGAAGGTGCTTTAAAAGAGAAAGAGTAAGTTGTTAAAGCTCAGGCTGAAAAAGTGGAGAGCTGTGATTCATAGGTCCCAGGTTACCACTCACTTAGAGTCTACACACACAGCCTCTGCCTTACCCGGCTGTTATTACAGAGGGATGTGAATGATGAAGTCTCTGTTGCTGCATGTTTGGAACAGGAATTTTTACTTCTTTGTTCTGCCTTTCAAAGATAAAACACTGTTAACAAGGTAGCAAAATCAGACCACCAGGGAAATGGTAAACAGAGACTTCATTCATTTCCAGCCTTCCTGGAGTCAAATAAGATGTTGGCCCTGCATGTGCAGAATTTTCATTTCTGATGTAATTTGGTATTCCCTGAAAAAGTCAGCAGGGAGTATTACTCTATGATTTTGATTTCCAGGAAAATATTCAGCTTTTGAAAGGAACTGTCTTGCAAGGACAGGTTGTCTAACCAGCAAGCTTTGTGAACAGGCCCCATTTTTTTTTCTGGACTCAATATATGTATACATATCAGATATACAACATTCCACAAAAGACTAATTGCCTGAGACATTTGTTTTTCATAAAAATGAAACAGCATTTCAGCTGATCAAAACTCTGTGAATGTATATGATTTTTTTTTTCAAAAATATTACTAAATTTAAATCGTCTTAGCTGTAAATTCTTATTAAAAAATTCTCCCTCTTGTGGCTAAGATTACATTAGATATTGAAGAATCAGGTAATGATTTTGGGTTAGATGTTGCTTCTGTTGGAAAAATTCTGAAGGGAAAAAACCCCAAACCAACAAATAAATGCTTCCTTAGAAGTTCTACCTATATTCCAATAGCACATCACAAATAGCTGGCATTATTCAAAGAACACCGGTAAAACCAGTACTGATGAAATAAATGGGGAAGACAATTTGACTTAGTGTTGCAGACAGGCAGTTTCTCTTAGGTTTCTGTTTCTGCTGCAGTCTGGAAAAACCGGCAGCATCAATAGGGATGAAACTATGAAGTTTTGAGGCCATGAAGTCACAATATTGCTTTGAATTTAATAGTATTGGGACATTATTTTAGTTCTTCTAGCCTAGGCACACAGATTGGGTACATGATGCCATGACTAGAGCTTGTAAAGCCAGATCTGTCTAAACCAGCTTGAACCAGTTTGGCATTAGTTCGATCGCAGGAGCTCAGCGTAGATAACATGGTCTTTATGCCCTCATCTGGTTTCAGTACATTCACAACTGGGTTGATACCTGTGCTTGGTCTGGTCACTTCAGTTACGAAGCTGTAATCCATGCAGAGGCACTGGACACAGTAGCATCTCCAGAATCCTGAGGAGAATGGCTGGTCCAGCCTGTGCTATACCCATGTAACAAGTACCACTGTCGCATGAAGTTTGGGGGGGGNGGTTTGCATACCAATCCTTGGTACTAACTATAAACATGAAACATTATCATTGTTAGAGGCAGACTCTGTCTGGTAAACATGCTGCTAACTTTAAGTAAGAAGAGACTTAGCTGAAGAGTAAAAATCATAGAACAGAATTGTTCTGTTTTAACCCAAACCAGGGCATAAACACACTAGCTGCAGAAAAATCAAAATATAGCTAAAGAAAATACACACCAACATACAAACATACACTAGGTGTAACCAAGGCGCAAAATCTTCCTACAAGGCCCTTCTGGGATGGGTGAGGAGGACAAACCCATCAGTCTGTCTGTATGATTTGGTGTCAAATTATCATCCACAAAATAGGTCCGAAATAGAACTAGTATTTATAGTTCAGGTGTCTGTTAATGTGTGAAGTGTGGAGATGGGACTGTAGTCAAATTCTGAAGTGGCTTAGCAGTTGCACAGACATTCCTTGCTGGGCCATCTAGCCCTGATGGTCTTCTGCCAGTAACAGGTCATTGAGTTCCACCCTCTGCTGGGAACAGTTCACTGCTGGGTTAATAGGGAGCTGGTATCGCCCCTGACCGATCACATAGGTGTTAATATAACACTGACCACCAGGCCTTCGCCCAGCCTCAGCATCTTCTCTGAACACTTCATCAGCAGTGATGGTTTTCAATGGTCTGTGCATTGCTGCTTCCCACAGCCACTTACCCAGGCACAGCACCGATGTGCCTCCAGTGCTCTGTAGGTCTCCCTGTTCTCCTCACACCCTGCATCACCAAGACAGCATGAGCAGCACTAGTTCATAGATCTTTCACAGAAGCTTATTGTGCTCTCACATCTGTCAACTGCTGAACACCCTTCAGGAGCAACGAATACGGTACCTTTGATGTGCTAAGATTTTCCCGTGAATGTTGCAAATGTCAATACAATTTTCTCTAATACTCCCACTGAAGACAGCAGTGTGACTCCTCCTGGTTTCAATCAGTACATCTGCACCCTTGGATAAACACATTTTGTTAGAGGACAATGGAACTGGGATGTGCATAACAAGAGACTTACTGGGAGAGTCCATAGTTTTCTCCCAGCCCATACATCCAGATTGCCTTTCATAGAATCATAGAATCATAGAATGGTGGGGGTTGAAAGGGTCCTCTGGAGATCATCAAGTCCAACCCCCCTGCCAAAGCAGGGTCACCTAGAGCAGGCTGCACAGGAGCACATCCAGGTGGGTCTTGAAAGTCTCCAGAGAAGGAGACTCCACAATCTCTCTGGGCAGCCTGTTCCAGGCTCTGGCGCCCTCACAAGAAAGAAGATTTTCCTCATGTTAAGATGGAACTTCTTGTGCTCCAGTTTGTGTCTGTTACCCCTCATCCTATCACAGGGCACCACTGTAAATGGACTGGCCTCTCTTGGTTGACCCCCGCCCTTCAGATACTTGTACACATTAATAAGAGCCCCTCTCAGCCTTCTCTTCTCCAGACTAACCAGCCCCAGGGCTCTCAGCCTTTCCTCATCAGACAGATGTTCCAGTCCCTTGATTATCCTGGAAGCCTCCATTGGACTCCCTCTAGTAGTTCCCTGTCCTTCTTGAACTGAGGAGCTCAGAACTGGACCCAAGACTCCAGATGTGGTGTCACTAGGACAGAGTAGAGGAGGACAACCTCCCTTGACCTGGTGGTCACACTTTTCTTAATGCACTCCAGGATCCCAATGGCCTTCTTGGTCACAAGAGCACAATTCTGCCTCATAGTTAACTTGTCCACCAGGACTCTCAGGTCCCTCTCCATGGAGTTGCTTTCCAGCAGGTCAGTTCCTCATTGGTACTGGTGCATGCTGTTATTCCTCCCTAGGTGTAGGACTCTACACTTATCCTTGTTGAACTTCGTTCAGTTCCATTTTACCCAGCTTTCCAGCCTGTCCAGGTCTTGCTGGATGGCAGCACAGCCTTCCAGTGTATTAACCAATCCTCCC
The DNA here is from genome assembly GCA_013389965.1 of Todus mexicanus. Lineage (NCBI taxonomy): Eukaryota > Metazoa > Chordata > Aves > Coraciiformes > Todidae > Todus > Todus mexicanus. The sequence continues at coordinate 10,151 of WEIS01059706.1, forward strand.
AGCTTCGTATCATCAGNTAACCAATCCTCCCAGCTTCGTATCATCAGTAAACTTGCT
>WEIS01059715.1:5047-23050 GCA_013389965.1 Todus mexicanus
CAGAAAAGGTAGGGGTTTTTTTCTTTTCTTTTTTGTCCCAAGAGCCACAGAAGTCAGTAGTTTAAAAGTACTGCTGGTGCAGCGAAGCATCCAGCATCATTCAGCAGAGCTTTCAGTGGTGGGATTTTTCACAGTGATGGGTCTAAGAAATTAATAAAGCAATGTCATATCACATTCCGTAGCTGCTACAGCTTTACTTCCATTATGTTTATTCAAGCCCCAACATTAACTCCAAGATTCAAAAAACATGAAGACATAAACTGAAGACATAAATCCTAAACACTTTACATGAAGACACAATCCTAAAAAATCAAGTAGAAGAGTTAGACACAATCCTAAACAATCAAGTAGCAGAGTTCAGAGGAATAGATTAGGAGGAGAGCTCTCCCTCATCTGGGAGTGGCAACAGGGAAGTCACTGACCCATAAAAATATCACAGCTAAAAAGCACGAAGCCTCTTCAAATTAAACATGCTCAATATCCAACTGCAGTGGAAGAACCAGCATTACAACAATGAGGTAGTTTGTAACTGCAAGCTTTTCTGTTTGTCTCTTTATCCTCTTTTACTCTTCTCTGGTACAGGATTCCCCCCTCCAGGATGTAGGATTTAGCCCTTGGGGAATGGGAGATGAGACTGCATCAGTTATGGAGAAGTTACCCAGGCATGGTAAGAGCAGGATAAATTTTAGGCAGTACTTCTGTGATTAAGGGGTGAGATTTCTGAACCAAAAGAAAATGAAACTGGAACACGCAGTTCCCAAAGCTTGTGTTCTGAATCTAGGCAGCATTTCCACTGCATAGCCAAAAACTGGCAGCAGCATTTTATTGTTTGTTGTTTGGCTTTTTAAAATAGAATCATTGATAACAGTGATTTTGGATTATTGTTAATACTTCTAGTCTATTGCCAACATTTTGCTCTGAGCAATTTTCATGAAGACCCTAATTTCTGCAAAAAAACCCACAGTGTTTTGAATGGACTCATGATTAAATGGTTACATGGCAAGCTGTATGATGCCACAAACAAAAACACTGTGGATCTTTAATCTACTTTTCATTACCAATGTCTTTTTGTTATGTAAAGTCACACGTTGCAACAATTTGATATGACATTGCAATAATTTTTTTTTAAAAAAATGTTCGATTTCCAATTCGCTTATAGCCCTTCCATCTGGGCAAAAGGAAGGGCAAAGGAGGGAAGCCAGCACTAGTACAGAATAGAGACTCACTAACCCAACACTCTCCTGAGCTATGCAAGGTGTGCAGGTAAAAAACAAACCCCCTGGAAATACAGATGAAGCCTACTTTCTGCCAGTGAACTGCAGGCAGAAAGAGAGGATTCACCTCTTTTTAATCAAGAAATCAATTGGGAACTAAAAATTGTTGGTAGGGTTTTTTTAACAAAATGTTAAATAGAGCAGAGAGACCAGTAAGCATGGGCGTTAAGTATAGCCAAATTTCTAATTTTGATTGGTATTTAGTGCTAGACAAAGTGTTTCACACTTTTTGTCATAGTTCCTGTAAGTCAAAAATTTAAACTCAAGGGCTTCAAAACAGTCACTCTAATTAAGGCATTTATGTGCTGCAAGTGGGGTTGGGGGAGAAAAATCCACCAAATCTAAAAACCAGCTATGGTACTGTCTATGAGTCATCCTCCACTGAGGACTCATCTACAAAGTGCCCACAGTAGCACAGCATTACCAACTTTGTAAGTATTCAAAAGGAGACACCATCCTTTCACTGAGATACTTCGGCATTCTTAGCTACCAGGACAAGGGAATGTGCCAGTTGCCATGGCCTTGTCTGATGTCCTGCTTCAGTAGTCAACAGTTACCACTACAGGTTCATTTGATGGTGGTGATCAGGCAAGCTTCAGCAGGAAACTGCATTTAAAGCAGTTATCTTGGATTGTAAGACTGAAGAACTTCATCTTTCCCAAATAAATGTTGAATTCTTTCTACTCTGTCACCTGCCTACAGAGAAGAAGGAGTATTTGCTCTGCTATGTGATAATGTATTCAGAATAATACAACATTGACATCTGTAGGCTGCTGGAGCCAGAGGTGCATGGAATCTTCAGGTGCATGTCTCCTACCAGGCTCAGGAAGGACACATGCCCTGTCAACACAGGCTGAATTACTGAGATGCTTCCGAGTGTTTTACCCCATCACACATACCATCCTCTCCATTTGGAGCAGATCAAGTCCTGGCAAAAATCAGCCCAGACTAAAGAAGTGAGCAATATAAGTGGCAAGGACTTCTTTTAAAACAAAAAACAACATTGCTGATAGGACTAAGCTGTCATCAGAAAGTGTTAAAGAGTTTGCTGGAGCATCAAAGCAGTAAACAGAATATTTCACTTATACTCTCCAAAATACCTACCAGCAACTTAAAACTTCATATAAGCAGTATACTAAAACAGTCAAATCAGAATTAATTTATATTGTAATTCAAATGAACATAGTACAACCTCCCCTCCCCCAAGGGGCATTTTCTCCATACTCTGTAGTATTCACACAAAGAATTATGAATTACATACATTTTTATTTGCTTGAGAACTGGGTTCTTTACCCCATTTTTGTCACTGACAAATTAAACTCTAGAAACTTCGAGTGTTAGCTACCGTGTCTGGATCACAATAATTTCTGCAAAAGTAAACACTAAAAGTCCCGAGGCCACCAGCAGTTCTCTCTTTGGTCTTTTTAATTAAGTCAAAAGTAAAGCTATGCAGAGTTTGAATACTCTATTCTTTAGTTGTCTTATCCCAAGTATTCAGTCAGAAAGCCCTCAGCACTTTCACACTGTACATGTTGACAGGCCACAGAGCCATATGGGATAACCGTGTAACCAGCCCCTATCAATTGTTTGCTGAAAGTTTGGAATCAAAAGGGAAGATTTTCCTTTACAGCATATATGCTTTCACGAACAAAATGAGATTATGTTGGATTTAGGAGGATTTGTCTCACTGGTTTTACCCATCTATAATGTAGATGTTTATACACAAGCTAGTGGCCATAGCCTGGCTCAGCAGACAGCAAAGCTGCTCCAGCGACTCCACTGGAAACCAAGCGATCCCTCCAGCCAAAGCGGGGCTTTCCTGGCCTTGATACCTCATGATTCCAGAGGGACGAGCTCTGAGCATCCCATCTGGGCTGGCAAGTTACATATGGTCTGGCCATCATTTAGATGTACAAAAAGAAGTTGCTCCTTAATTTTAGCAAGTTCTTCCTCTAACAGACAATGTAAACGCATATGCCAGTTAACCCACCTTCCGTTGCCCTTAGGTCTCTGAAATCCTCTCTCTGACACTACTGACACCTATTGCTCATAGTGGTTGGCTGTGTAGTATGCTTTATCCAAGCTGTTCCTCTTCTGCAGTTCACTTGGGGTTAGATACCCAAAGGGACCCAGACAACCAAACTCTTAATTGCAACGCAGTATCTTAACTCAGTGCACAGAGGAGCTACAGAGAGATGGTCAGATTAAAAAAGCTAATTTCAATGATAAATGGTCCTTGAACCCCCTCCAGGCTCAAAACATGCCTGGAGCAGTTAGGACAGTAACTAACAACACAAGCTACCTTGCCTTAAACTTCTTGAGACTACATCCTAGACAAAGCAGTAATTATAATACCAGAAGACACATGATTTTCCCAAGAAAATGCAGCCGGCGCAACATAGAGAAGGCTACAGCAGCTTCATCATGGTGCGTAACATCTATTCAGGAAGATGGGAGGAGGAAGAGGAAGAAAAGCACTATCCAATCCAGAAGACAAAGGTATCAAGATAATTAGTCACTATAAAACTAGATATATTCAGATTACAAAGACACACAAGCATACACAGCAAAGGTAATTAACTAATGGGATGGTTTTAAAGATTTCCTTTGCTGGGAATGAAGGAAGTCAGAATGCTGTCTGGTACCTAAAATAAACCTGGGTAGGCTATTATTAAAAAAAAAATAATTGATTTACTACAATCCTATTTTTTATTCTACAGGAAGTCAGGTCAGGTGATTGCGACAAAGTCCTCTGGACTTGGAGTTCTGTAATACAACAAAGTTGTATATACCTAGAAAGTTTTGTACCGGTCTTCTCAGCAAAATCTAGAAGCCTACTTTAGACAACAAAAGCCGCTGAAAACAGGTTTATCTCTGAAATGATTCCTCACATAGACCTTCCAGAGGAAACCTTCATCCATGCAGGGCCAGCATCCCTTCCTGACAATGTTTTTCAAAGAAAGGGAGGTTTTAACGTGAAACATGTATGCAACCCCAGCAGCCGAGCCGCGGGATCCTGCTCCCCAGGTGAGTGTCCCCATTGCAGAATGAAGAGCAACTGCAGCACAGTTCTCCACCTCTGAGTCTACTTTCTGCACATCACCGCTTCAGCAAAAAAGGCGGGAAGTGACCCACCCACAAGTCAAAATGAGTCACTCTAGTCACCCTCATGGGAGGAAAGAAGACAGATTTGCACTCCCTTGAGACGAGGAAGGCATCCTGTGTCTCACTGATGTCTCATCGCTATGTCTCACCCCCTGGATCAGTGCTCTGAGCGCAGGCTGTCACTTGGCAGGTAAAGCATCTCAGGCCTTACGAAAAGCAGTCAAACTCTACTGTTCCTGGTCCTTCCAGCATCCCCCTGGGCTGTGCAGGCTGCAATTGCTGAATTGGACCCCCAACCCTGGAGTATCCATGTGAAACGGTTTATTCTCAGAGAGCAATCCTGCAAATGCTCAGAGCTACAAAACAAGCAGCTGGGGCACGTCCAACCATCAGTGGTGCTTCACTGCCTTCAGGGCAGCTCTGAGAAATAACCACGAGCCAAGTGGGACTTTTCAGGGCCAAAACCCTGTTCTGGTCAGGCAGAATCTAGGCTCTCAGGTTCAGGGTTGTTCAGCCAAGAACCTCCTTCAGTCAGCTCCTGCCTAAGCCTCAAGACACCCCAATGCCACTTCTACGCTTAAGTCAATGGTCCACATGAATGACCCACCAATGCTGCATTGCCTGTGACTGGCTGTCCTCCTCACCAGGCTGAACCTGGCTCCTGTCTCCCTGCTGCAGCGGATGCAGAACTGCTTTCTCCAAAGCAGAGCACTTTAACAGGAGCCTTTTCATGGGACTTTTGATTCACTGAGCTTGTCTAACTGCAGCTGGGAAGGCCTGATTCTACTTACAATTTGCTCAAATTCCTACTAAACTTTTTAAGAAGTGAAAAAAGGCTGGGATGGAAGAGGCATCAAGAGAGAAAGAAAACCCACAGTAAACACAGAAGAGTTTAAGATCATTGGAAGCAGTGAAGCTACTACTATTTAGTCGTTAAATATTTAAAGACCAGCTTACTATACACAGCTTACAGTACTTGAACGATTCCTCATTTATCACTGTAAAATATACAATGCAATGCTCTGTGGTTGCAAAGCCAATATTGAAGATGCTATCTATTTGATAATCTAGACAGTATCTGATAGGAAAAAAAAATAGAGATTTTCTTCCAATTTGAATCAGAACGGATGAACCATAAGCACGTTGCATTCCTGCCAAACTAGGATGAATAACCCTCTCCCTCCATTTTTCAAGGTCTTTTGCTCCTAGGAAACATGAATATGGAATGACAATCTGATATTTTTTTTTAATTAACTACAGATTTCTAGCACTTGTGTAAATTTGAGCAAGGCTCTTCCATACTGAATAGCATTGGCCAAGTAATAATTCAGGGGGGCTGTTTTATTGTGTTCTGTAATAAAACCTGCAAAGTGAAGCAGAAGTTCAAGCTTTTCTACACTAAAATTAACAATCGAGAAAGCAGCTACGATGCTCATTCCAAAAGTGCTTTAGAACTACTCTTAATGAACTACAGTGGAATTCAGCAGAATTCAGCTTAAAAGTTTGCATGTAGTGCCTTTGGATGGGAATGTATTCTCATGAAACCAACTATCTGACGTGACCTTCTTTTCCCAACAAAGAAATAAACACAGAGGCTTGGTTCATCCTGCTACCCCTCCACATACAACTGGATTATGGAGAAGTAGTGTCATAAGCCACGTGTTCAAACATATAAACAGCATGCTGAGCCATGAAACACTACATTTATGTATCCCATGAGCTCTAAACCAGAGTGGAACACAGTGAAAGGTAGTGAGGATGCCCTAACGGAGCTGCCGAGATTACTTATCTTTGCTGGAGGTTTGGGGATAAAAGCAGAGTTCTACTCTCAGCTTTACTTGAACGAGTGCCACATGGCTTTAGAGAAAACAGAGCCAGGCAGAAGCATGCACGTGGTACTGATTTAGCACCACTTTCATTAGTTTTCTATCCATGAGAGCTAGAATACTCTTAGTTTCATCACTTAATATCATCAAACACCAAGGCTTTGTTCGCTGTACAATATTGAACTTTTGCCTGGGCAGCAGCAGCGTGCCCAATTACAGGTAACATATCATCACTTGGAGACACTGATCAGAGTTCATTTTTGCAAGGTAGTGGAACACACTGAAACAATAAAATCTCATCTCTGAAGAGCCTGCACACTTAATAATAAAAAGATTAAATGCAGGTTCAGTTAAAAACTGTTTTCTTGAAACCTTAATAAACATTCTGTTCTCAACTCTCAACATAAAAGGTTCCCATGCCACCCGCACTGCCTTCACAATTACCTGTATCGTATTTTCTTCTGTTTCAATGTCTGTTCTCTTCACTACAGGACTTGCAACGTATGGTTAGTGTTTTGCAGGGCAAGGCATTTCTTAAAAACTTGACATTTTAAGCTACTTTATTATTTGGCACCATGCAGAACTTTGTGGAAAGCCTCCAAAGCAACAGTTCTGCAGGTGTGGAAACTGATTTTTGTTTTGCTGTGGTCACTGAAGACATTTTTACTTGCATCTATACCAACATATTCCCATTAATCAACAGAGTGGCAAGAAGACGTAGTTCTGGAAGCCAGATTTCATCAATGGTATCTTTATAGCACTACCAGGTGGCCCCTGATTCAATATTACAAGAGATCAGCTGTATTAAATGTTTGCCCATAAAGTGACTGACAGCCTGAACGCATGCAAAGCTTTACAGAACAGCTGAAGAAAATGTCGTAAAATATTATAGTTTGCGAAAATATGTCTGGAAAAAATTATTATAGCTCAGGGAAAAGAAGTGCTTTGTATTGTTCGTTCTATTTTGGAAAGAAACAACTGCAAACGCAAAACCAGATCTTAATTTCAGGGTTCATCTGCTCTTACCATTTGTTGATGGGGAGCGAGAAGAATCAAGTAACGGCAGCCTATGAAGCGAACCCCTAGTCAGTGGAAGAAATCCCTGGATCCCGAGTTCGTTTTGTGAAAGTGGAGGTACTCCCCGAGTCAGCAGCTGCACCCGAGGAGAAACCAGAAGCCAGCCTTTCCTAAGAAACAAACCCCAAACCCGAGATACGTAAGGAACACACTCACTTCAGCCAGCCCACCCCCGGGGCAGGGTGCGGAGGACAGCGTGCCCCGCTCCTTCACAGAGGGGACACGGTGAAGCTCTCCCAACTTCTAGCCGGGGCTGAACTCGGGCGCTCCCATTACCACCGGCGGGCTGCCCCCAGAGCCGGAGCGCCCCGACCCGCCCGGTTACCCCCCGTTACACACGGCCCAGCTCTTCGCCGAGCCCCCGGGGCTGCAGCCCCCGCCCGACGGCCAGTCCCTGCCCGAGGCGCTGCCCCCGGAGCGCAGCGGGGCTGGCGCTGCCCGCGGCTCCCCCTCGCCCCCCGGCCCGGGGTAGAGCAGAGCCTGAGTGGGCAGCGCCGGCGAGGGGCGGGCGGAGGGAGGCAGCGCCGGGGCTTCAGNGCGAGGGGCGGCCCCCCGAACCGAACCGAACCGAGCCCAGCCCGGGGCAGCAGGGGCGCCGGGAGCTGCCGCCCCTCCCGCCGCGCTCCCTCCTCCTCGGTGCCGGAGCCGCTGAGCGGTGCCCGAGGCGTCGAAGAAGCGGCCGGGGGCGGGAGGAGGCGGCGCCGCTGGCTGAGGAAACCCCTCCGGGACGGCAGAGCCCGCGGCGGTGCCGCCGATAAACGTGGGCACCCTCAAAGCGGCTGCGGCGGCAGCCCCGGGGGTTTGGCCGGGGTTTGCGGCTAAAATCCACCGCTTTTGAGGCACGCAGGGCAAGGCGTCGCTTTTGGTATCGCTGCCTCGGGTGAAATTGTCTGGGAGTATTGGTTTAGAATGAATGAAAACACCGTTTTCTCCTCTTTCACCTGCACACCCCAGCAGCGTGTTTCTTCAGAAGGGAGGTGGGTGCCTTCGGGGTTGTCTTTGCTACAGGACTAGCGCACTTGTTCACACACGATCTTCAGCGACTGCTTGCAGAACAAGCACACGCCTCACCGGGAGTTCGGTTCGAAGTGTCGGTACAGTGGCAATACACAAGCCCTACAGCCCAGGAACCCTGGATTTGTTCTGGTGATCACCTTGTGTCTCAAAGAGAGAATTCATTTATGGAGGGAGACAGGCTTACAAGTTGTTAAGATTAATAAAATAATAATAATAAAAATAATGATGGAATATTGCATGCACAGCTCCTGTTACTACAAAAGCTATTTCCCAATAACCAGAGCATGAGCAATAATGTCTTTTAAATATTAAGTGTGGAGCCCCTCCTGTGCTTGCCAGTGGCCAGCTCTGAGGTCCCACAGTCTGCTGATATACTCGTCATAAAGCAAGGCAATACACTGACGTGAACTCCTCCAGAACTAAAGCAGCAGAGCAACCTGCTGTGATCTAGATAGAGGGACTTGGGCTCTTCTTAACACCTTTGTGAACTTTCCCAAGTGATCTCTTTATTTTTTAAAAATATTTTTAGCTCCATATTTAGCAGGGAAAAAGACGAATGAAGTTTTGGTATAATTGATTTTCCTAAAACTTGAGAAAAAATGAGCCAAAACAGTTGAACCAAAAGCTATCCCGAGTTCCACATATTCAAAACTTCATCATCTGAATACAGTACACTTTTTTTTTTTTTAAGTGTTTTAATAAATCTAATCAAGCTTGTGTTAAGGTTCTTCTGGTTAATTAAACATTTAAAAGTTTTTTTGTAGTATTACTCCAAATGCTTGCCTTTCAGACACATTTTACACATGATATTTTACAACTTGTTTAATATTAGCAGTATCATTTGAGGCATTTTTATGCTCCAAACCTGAGACAGTGCTGATTTACTTTTTTCCTGCTTATTTTTTTCTTTTTCTTTGCACTCAGGTGGAATTTAAAGCTCCCAACGACTTACTGAGATTTATACCCAGTGGCATTAGGCATAAGCTTATCCAGTATATTTACTCTTCGTTGGGATGACAGCAAAGGGAGAGATGGAGAAACATGCTCCCCAGGGAAGTGGTCGCTGTACCAAGCCTGTCAGATTTCAAGGAGAGCCTGGACAATGCTTTTAGTCATATGATTTAATTTTAGGCAGTTGTGTGAGGAGCAGGGAGTTGGACTCGATGATCCTTATGGGTCCTGTCCACCTTGAGATATTCTATGATTCTAAAAGAACAATTGCTGAAGTTTTTTATTTGGTCCACTTATCTATTAAGAATACGGTATTCTAATAAGCCAGTATTAGGTCATTTAAAACATGTTCCTCCTTATCTTCGTCATAAAAACATGCAAGAAAATTGGTATATTTTGATGACGTATCAGTCAAATACTGGTTTTGAACAGTACGTAGTTGAAAGCAACACTCCAAGTCACCGTAATTCTCCGCAGACATATAGATCACCAAGGAACAGTTATACTGTATATTTTATTATTATTTTATTTTAATTCAATCAACTCTACATCAAATATTTCCTAGCATTGTAAGACTGAGACTACCAATGACTTTCTCCATCTAGCCCAGCTGTATTAGGAATATATTACTTCAATGTTTGTCGCAGTTTGCAGGAGTATGTGTTTGAAGCACAACATAAAAAAGCAAAATGGTTAAAACTAAGAACTGATGCACTGTCAGATCTTTCGGTGTGTGAAATGCTTTTTAATAAGCTTTTGAAAAAGCTTAGAGTAGGGAATGATTTAGGCAAGGATTTTTAACTCAAATGTGATTCTCTTAAACACATTGTGACTCCTCAGAGAAGCAATTTCTAAATATGGTTGATATTTATCTTTGAAAATCAGACCTGGCTGAGAGATTCAAAAGAGGTGATAATAAAATGGCTAAGCCACCAAATGCCAAAGACAGACTAGCACTGCCCAGAGTGCTTTGAACCAGCCACTTGAGTGATCAGACTACTCTTTGATATATTTGAAACTGCTTGTGGTATTTATATTAAATGACTCTTTTTTAAAGGTCAAATAATATAATAAATGTAAAACCAAATTGTAACCAATATTATTCTTTCCATCAGTATGGCAAGATATAAAGGTCATACTTAAAGACAGGCTTATAAGAGAGCCTGTGGCGAGGATCAGAAATCCAGTATCAGACCTGAAAAGCTGTAGGACACTTTGTGACCCTGGGTTGAAGGAGCGACTCAACTGTGGCAAATGCTCTGGGTGGGAAGTGACCTGGCCAAGAATCCAGCAAGGGTCAGCTAGGAAGGGGTGGCAGAAAGTGCAAGATCTGTTCCATCTAGGCTGGAGAGGAACCTGAACTGATGTCTTTGAGCCAGTCCCAGTGTTTAGCCATGAAACTGGACAGTATGAGTTTCTGGCTGGCTGTAAATAGCTCTCTTCTCATACCTGCTATTGCTTTTATGCGAGTAACTTAGATGCACCTATCTCTGGGCACAATCCATGCTATGAGAAGTCAGACAGCTCCATAAAATGGGCAGGTTCAGGTTGCCTTGCTATGGGCTTCTTAACAGCCCTGTCTCCACATGCTGCTTGTAGTGTTGTTGCAGTCAGGGTAGGGTTACCCAGAACTACACCAGGAGTGCTGGCACCAGACCTTCCTTTGGGTGTGACGGCAATTTTCCCCAGACAGAGGAAGAAAAAAGCCAAGTGTATGATTCCACTGGCTAGAAAACAGCCCCATCTATTTTCTCAGTAAGGAGGAAACTTAAGGAGGGACTTACAACGTCAGATAGTTGCATTCTCCATTATTTCTAAGTAATGTTTTTTCTTACAACATACTGTACTCTAGGAGGAGAAGTTATCAATAACTCTGTTTAAGGGGGAGATTTTTTATAATTTCTTAGACTTTTTTAGTGTTTAATAAATCTCTACTGCATTATTTCTTTCCCTGCATTGTCCTTGGTCAATAAAAATACCTTATGAAGCAGGATGATATGGTAGAAGGTGACATGATGAATTACCTCTTTAAGAAGTGGATGTACTTTTCCTCTCTGGATGTAATATTGTACTTCCCAGGTAGTTGCAAGAGGGCACTTGTGTAGGAGCTCTTAGTCATTCTGGAATGAGAATTTAACTGCTTATATACTTGGAAAAGGTTTTAGCAGATTTTCATATAGCTGAATTATCCTACAGCAACTCTTCCTCCCTTTAGTTGTGGGTACAACTGAAGTGAGAAGAATCAGGATAGCATTTGTGTAGTAAACTAGTTTTTATTGCTAAATCTTCCAACAAGACATCAGCCACATAATGTCATAACACAAGGTAATCCTGTAGCTCAGATCGTGTGCAGCCTGTAGAACTGGGCAAAATTCAAATTGGAAGCCTTTAAAAAAGTCTAATTCAGTTAACAGCATTCCCTGACAGGTAGAGATAAAATAGTTTTAATTTAAGCAAAGGGGAGTTTTTTATGCATCAGTCGAATAAAATACTAAAAAGTACATTTAAGTTTTTATCTTTTCACTTTTAAAGACTTTCAGGTCATAGACTTAGAATTGAGTATCCTCAGCTGCGGTTAAAGTGGGGAACCCTAACTGCTTCTCTACCCAGGTTTCCATAAACAATACTATTTGGGATATAGTTCCCTGACCAAGTAATTTCACACTCTGAAGCAGCCTCACCACAGAGAACATGACTTCTTGGAGAAACTGTCTCTTTCCAACCTGAGCTCCTGTCAGACATCAGACACCTAGAAGAGGTGGAAGAAGTACCCAACATAGGATTTAGCTGTAACAAAAAATACGTGAATCGCAGTCTGCGGCTGCTGCGGATGGAGATGTTTAAATAAACTTAGTGAGTGCTTTCCTGGCTTTAGGTTTGTAGAGGAACCCTCTCTGTGGGTTCTACATGTGGCCAGAGTCACGCTGCTCAGGGCACTTGCCACAGCCGTTGCTAAGCTCAGACACTGTGCTGGGCTGTGGCAGAGCTAAGGACAGGCTCAGAGCCTGCTTCTCTCATCCTCAAAGGTTTGAGCCCTGCGCATAGTTCAGCTCTTGTCAAATGTAGGAACCAGAGAAGGCTCCAAGATTCCTATGGGCCAAGAAGAGGGGTACAAAATCCACACCGGTTGAAAGCCCAGTGCTCACGGCGCTCAGTGTGGGAAAGACCTGCATTTTCTCAAAACTATTCAGCTAAATACAGTTGAATGCCAAGTACAGAAATTAACTGGAAACTAGCACCAAAGCTGAACTGTGTGCTAAACCCACTACCCCATGGTATCTTTGCCTCGCTCAGATACACCCCATAGATGCTGAGTATGTCCAGCACTGGACATACTCATACATGGGGTATGTACACCCCATAGATGCTGAGTATGTTCAGAGGCTGGCACATAGTGCATGGTAAATGCAAAAAAAAAGAGAAAAAAAAAACAAAAAAAGGAAACCTAAATTTGAATTGTTCTGGATGTCCAGCTGCTTGGATGGATGCTTTCACCATGAAATTGTTAGGTAAAAGGTGGGCTGCCCGCACAGGGAGGAGATGTGGCTGAAATGCAGCTCTGTGAGATGAGGTGCTTCCCTGAGCCGGCGTTTGCATCGCTTCACAGCCATAGTTCAGCCCATCCCTCAAGTAAGGTGTCTGCTCAGGAGTGAGCATATAAAGTTAAAAATGCAGAGTGTAAATCTAAAAGCTCTTCAAAGCATTATGTAACTATGGAAGATGTCAACTGTGAAAATGAAAAGGTTATGTTATAGTCAGGTGAATAAAGCAGATGCTTTCCATCACAAAAATTTAAAGACTCTTCAGGCATGGGGATGGTTTCTGTTACCACCAGTATCTGATACTCTCTCTTGCTGAATTTTTGAGCTGCCATCAATCTCCTACTAGATGTTGTTAGAAAAAGGAAGGAAACCTGTAATTCCCAGCCTAAGCTTTCATGTCAGATATCTTAGTAGTTACATAATCTTTTCAATCGCTTTTAGATTTACACTTCTTATTTTAACTCTACTCTCACTTCTCATTTTGCTTTTCCACCTTCTTCCAGCTCACCCATCATCTCTTCCCAGAAGCCTTCTGTTTCTGTCCTTACCAATCAAGCTATTTTCACAAGCATTGTCATTAAGAATAGATAAAGATCTTTTAAATAAATTATAATCTTTGCTTAGAAAGATCCAGATGACCAGATGTGCCAGCCAATGCAAAAGATCTGTTTGGCTGGGGGAGCCTTTCTTCGTGTTAAAACCAAGTTTGGACTAGCTCAGAGTTTCACCAGTTTCAGTTGACACATACCCAGTGTTATTTACCTCTTGTTTCATCCATGGTAGCTCTCATTCTTGGATTTAGGAAAATGCATCTGCAAAAAAATATTAGATTAATTGCAGGTGGAAATTATGGGTAACGTATATCATTGAGCCCTAGCAGTGAGCAGAACCACAGTAAGCACTAGTGGGGCTGGTCTGAATTTTGGTTGTCAACACAAAAAGGACTTCACCCCTGTAAATATAGGATCCTGGTGTTGCTAACTGTATGTATCATGATCACAGTTCTTGTATTTCGCTTCAGACACTAAGCCTTGCAGAGATCCGCAGATAGCAAGGATGCAGCTATATTTAATTCAAAGGTATAAAAATAGGAAATGGATTCTTTTGAGTGTTCACTTTATTATGTTGCTAATGAATTATAAAATGTATATCATCAAAATAAATATTCTTGAAATTGCTTCCTAATGAATCACTTAGACAACGTGCCTATTCAGTTGTGTCAATGATTAATTATATTCTTGCCTCCTTCCTGGAATACAAATGCTTTTATTAAAGCAATCCAAAGACAGTAAGACAACAGACTCATTCTTATGGTCATTCATTCAGTTGTGGATTGATAGAGTATTCCTTTCAGTGTTTTTAGAGTGTATCTGAACAGCTGCAAATGACTGTGACATAAATGAAAGTTCATGTCACCTTAAGCAGAATGAGATGGCAGACAGTCTATTCATCCAGTTTCGGCTTATCAGTGCACAGTCATTAAATACTAATATTATCTGGAGCACTGTGATAAATGCAGACTGTGTCGTGCCAGCTACAGGCGTCATCAGATGGGAGCCTTTTTACAACATTATGATGCACGGAGGTGAATTATTCCTGAATATTAAACATTTCATTAGTTCTCAGCTTCAAGATATGGCTTTAAAAGTGGACAGCCTCACAGAAAAAAAAATAAAATCACTGAATGCAGTACTTAACAAATCGGTATTTATGAAGTTCAGCAACTGCCACTGTTGAAAAGCCTTGGAAATCTTTGTGTACTTGTCATCATTTCTGCAAGTCTGAAAAGCAGTTGCTTATTTGCATTATGGCACTTACATTATTGTTGAAAGATTAGGATTGATTTAATGAATGTGGTCATGGGCGGAGAAAAATGCTTTCACACTGAATTTAAATAAGTAAATCCTGAGCTTAGGTATTCTTTTTGGCTTCCTAGCACAAGACACACACAAAACCTTGACTTCCAACTGACCTTGGCACCGATGAGCTTTATGTCAGTGAAGATAATTAATGATGTTGGTTCATATACCCAGCTACTTACATGTCAGTAAGCAGATTACTTTAATCTAGTAAGTCAACATGGAAAGGAAGACGCACTCAAGAATTAGTTTAGTGTAGTTTATCTTGCACAATGTGAAGTGACCAATTTACAAAATTTACAAATTTACAGTGACAGAAAATGAGGTGTAGAAGTAAGTAGGAATGTGCCACACCTGTCTGTCAGAATCAATGCCTTCAGGGTGTATGATTTAGTTAAATTAAATGAAAATTAAAGGAAATACTAAAATAAAATTAATCCATTATGAAGAGCAGCCAGATGGAAAGGATCCATCATGTGTGCACTCTTTGTATTACAAACATTTGATTTGACTGAAAGATTAGTACAAAGAAATACTCAGAGTTATCTTGTACATAGGCTGTGGCAAAACAAAGTAAGTAACTTACAGAAGAGGAAAGTTAAGGTTTTGAAAATGTTAACATTTAGTAAATGTTTTGAGGGACAAAGAAAAGGCAGAGCCCCTGAACCAGAGCTGACTGCATTTGATAGTGCTCTTTTTCTTCAAAGCGCAACATTTACAAATGACATTTAAAACCCCGCCAAAACAGCAAAGAGAAGACAATTTCCTTCACCTATTAATATCCCTCTTTCTTGGTTCAAACCTGCCTTTGTTTTTACACAGGCAGCTCGCTGAATTTAGTCAGTGGCCCTGTGGGCAAGTCCTCTCCAGATCTGTTATGAAAAAGGAGACTTTACGTCGGGAGGAGTTTAAGTGTACTTCTGGATGAGGAAAGATTTAGAGTAGGTCCCACTGTTGAAAATCCTCACACGGGGCAACACCCACATATCCTGGCTGTTGCACTGACATAGTCACTTTCAGCCGTGAGGTTCCATAGCTGGTTGGCCAGGACAAGGGAGACACTTGCCATGGGTGACAGGTGGATGCAGGCCAGGATGGTGAGTGTGTCCAAGTCCTGCAGTGTGAAGGGGGAGCAGCTCCTGCAGGCTGTGCAGAAGGGAAGGAGGGGAAAAAAATCAAGAAAAGGCTTCCAGGGAGACTGTGATCTCCCTTGCTCTCTGGTCACAGGCTGCTGGAGTCAGTCTGTCTGGGCAGAGCTAGGAACAACTGCTTTCCCTGAGCTGATGCGAGAGAGGGCAGAGGTGCTTGTTGCAGGGAGGCGGCCGTCTCCTCCTGGAGCCGGGCCTTGACTTGGCACCAGCTCCCTGGTCTGTGTGGGCAGTACAGTCTTTATGAGAACTATTCGACCACTTACAGCAAAATCCGTTTTCCCCTGTTACTGCTAAGAAGCCTCTGGCTAGCCAGGCGTATTAGCCCAAAATAGCAGCTGTGACCAGCTTCCCAACACATGAATTCACATATGTCTTCGTCATTCATTCAGGTAGAGATGAAAACAGATACTAAGCAACAAAGAATTAATGCGCTGCCTGTGTGGTGTGGCCTCAGGACAGCTGCCTTTTCCTCCAAAAATCATCACCTGAGGCTTCTGTGGCAACAGAGGACATCTGGCTTCTGAATTATCCCTGCAGGTAGCTCCCTCCTCCTCACCTCCAGAAGCTTGTGCAGACTCTGCCTGTGTGCAGGCCCAGACCTAGTGAGGGAAACAGCCGGCAGAGAAGCAATTACTGGGTTAATGAGCTCCATTGTGATTACGAAAACGTATTTCTGTGCCATGGAAATCAACAGGAGGGTGCAAGTACAACCAAGTATGAAAGGTTAGCAAGTATCGGTATGTCATGGCTTGGGGACTTCTTTTCCCCAAACAGGAACAAAATGCTGTTCTCACTGAACAGCATGTATGTGAGATACCTTTGCTGCATATTAGCAGCACAAATATATTACCAAGCCAGGCCAGTGGGAGGGAAAATCAATACATTAAGGGATGATGGAGTTCAGAATACATGTACTGATACCAGGCACACATATACAAGCTTAGGTAAGAAAATGGATAACAATCAAAATTCAATGTGGGGACTTCAGAAATAGCTTATTCTTTGTGGAAAGCATCATCCACTTCAATATATATTCCTTTATCTTGTTCTCCCTCAATAAGGATACTGTCTTTCAATTGAGTTATCTCTCTTAGTTGCTTAATTACTTTTAAAGAGTATCTCAGTTACTCTTTTTATCATCTATTGTCAGGCATGTTTGCCTGCACTTATTTATAGCAGCTGAGAAGATTTTTTTTTTTCTTTAGTCTTTCATGACATGATCGTTACAATTTGCAGTGTATGTTTTGGCTAAACACATTCAGCCAGAAGAGCAACAGAGAAGAGATCTAATTGCAGATACATAGGCTAAAATGTAGCTTCAATGGGATTCCTCTCAAAAATGAAACTGTTTGGAAGTATTTGTGGAAATGACAATTGAATTGTGTTGTTGAAGACTGGAAATCTGGGAAGGTCATTCTGCTCGTGAATTTAGATTTCCTGCCGTAATGCCAACAGAGTGTATCACTGCACAGAAATAATGAATACATGCTACTAAGAGTTGTACTGCTTTTCCGTTTATTACATGCACAGAAAATGATGTCTGGAGTATCTGAACATCGGTGACAGATACTACAGTGATCAGCTGCATACAGAAATCAAAGAGGAGTAAATAAAAACCACCTTTTGTTATTTCCCCCCCTGCTTCTGGGCTGAGTAGATGCCTTTCTGAAGTAAACATGCACAGACAGATACCTATCAGTGAGCTGTCCAAGCTAATTTTCAAATCACAGCCTTCTGAGCATGCTAATTTACTGTGCTAGGGTATTTCTATGCAAGAGTTGCAAATCAAATGTACCAAGTTGGTGCAAAGCTAATGCAGAGCTGTCTGTGCTAGCTCAGTCTTGGAGACGTGTAGACACACTAGAAATTATGACCAGAAGTTTTTGAGAAGCAAGGTGGAACCTAGAGGGTTAAAATCTTACTTTTGTTTATTATTTCAACTGGATACAAAGTATCACATGGAAAAAAGTGGAAACATCATTTACTACACTAACTTTTACCACATGGTCTGTGGAGTAAAGGAGCAACAAAGAAAAAAAACACGACACAAGTGTTTTGTCTGCAGAGCTCCAAAGTATTTCCAAATGTGTTGATCAGCTCTTACATTTATCATTAAGAAATGCTATAGCACTGGCTGTAATACACTGAATATCACAAGCTTCAACAGTGTGAAAACAGGCTCCAAATTGCAGGGAAGGGAA
>WEIS01059733.1:0-10023 GCA_013389965.1 Todus mexicanus
GTTTGCTGTCAGTCTTCCTCAAGTTATAACTTAGGTCAACAGGGCAAAACTTTCTGGCGTGGCTTAATCCGCTTTTAGAACAAGATGAGCTATTTCCTGCCAAAAGACAATCCTTGCTCATGTAACTGTATTGTCTTCAGGGCTGGCAGAGGTGTTTTAGTTAAGAGGCTGCAATTTGGGAGGGGGTTTTTCCTCTCCTACTCCTAACCAATATAGGTTGTAAGCAGAAATCAGATGCAACCAAGGACTTGAATAAACTACTGTCCTTACCACAACCTTTACATAGGTCCTTTGTGAACAGAGGAAGAAGTGACACTTTAGCTGGAAAGTATAACAGTTCCCAGATTGAAGAATGCATGAGCAAACACTTTTCAGTAAATCTTGAAGGAACCATTCATTTGCAAAGAACTGGATCCATCACAGCAAAGATCTATGCAACGTCCTCATATTTATGCACCAAAAAAATGCTCAATTTGAGGAGCATCAGATCTACTACACAAATCTTACAGGATGCAAGCACTCATATTTCTTTCGAGAAATCTTAGACAGAAATAGTGCAGTCCTCCCCTGGGTGCTACATGATGATTTAAACTTCTCTGTCCCTGAATTACTTGAGCCATAAATAATATTTGCTTAGTCCTTAGAGAAGTGCTGCCTCATTAAATAAAAGCATTATAATTATGATGATCAGTTGTTTGAAGAAGTGATCAAAGAATTACCAGCAATCAGCAAATCCTTCTAGACTGGAAATTAAGAAAGACTTGCACAGTGACAGTAAGGAATTACTGACAGAGTTTAAGGAACGAAACCAGAGCACTCAATTCATCAACACAGAAGGTGTGGATCCAGCAACTGAGACTCTTACCTCCCTGTTCTTCAAAGAAGACTGCAGGCAGAAGTGCTCTGGGGCAAGAGGAGTTCGCATATTCTTCAGCTATGGATGCATTTTCCCGAATTCTACAGACGCTTTATACTGCTCAAAGTTCCTCTCTCCCTTCAAAAAACAGCTGGATAATAATTATTGCTTGCCCTGCGTTTATCTGTGGGCTAAAGGATATAACCTATAGTCCTTATGGACTTATCGGCACAAATCCTGTTTTACAATATATTCTAAAATAATATCATTAGTTTTGTGTCAGTTTAGGTAAACGCTGAAAAGTTTATTTATACTTCATATATATACTTCTAAGTAAATACCCCTTAAACCAAGATTATTTCTGAAACTGACCTCTCACTGCATCTCTATCTCATCATTCACTAATCCTGACCCCAAATTCGTGGTATGCCTCTCTTGCTCCCACAGCAGAATATAGTTTTTCTCCTTCCTTCAAATTCACTGTTTGACACAATCTCTTGTGAACAAGAACATTTTTTTCTCTGGCCTGAGCAGCAGTCTTATTTTCACTTCACGTTGCCTGAAGACATGAAATTAAGGCTAGAAATACTGTACATGGAAGAAAATAATGTTCAGGGGCAAAGTATGTGCATTCTCCTCTTCTACCTCTACTGCCAACACTGTCTTTTTCCAACTGATAACTCTATACAATACACAGTGAAGTTTTAATTAAGATTAAAAAGGCTAGATTTTGCTAACCAAAGGCAAATCAATTGTAAGGATTTTTCTGAACTTCTTAAATTACTGTTTTAGCATCACGGGTCCAGTTTCAAAGAAACTGGTCAGCACAAAATGGGTTTCGAAGGGGAATGAATATCTTAATTACATACACAGAAAACAAAGTATTTCATTTTTTAAAAAGTTCTTTCACAATTTTTATTTGCCAGTAATATGTAAAACTAAAGGTGAGCTCTTCAAAACTTAGAAGTAAGGCATATGCAAGATTCTTTCTCTAATTAAGTGCTTCTAAATAAAAAAAGTATGTGCTATTTTATATCTAAATACAGTATTTAAAGAGAAAACAATACAACAACAAAAGAAAGGGAATAACAAATAGATAGCAACATCAATATGCTACACTAAATTCATGTTGTCTCTAAAAATAAAGCATAGATTATGTCTTTGATAGTTGGAGAGATTGTTCGTGTGAATTTAAAAGACAAATAAGCATTCTATGTACCAGCAAATTAAGCTGAATTTAAACAAGAAGAAAAACCAGTAAAACCAGAGACAAAAGGTAACTGAAATAGTTGCAGGGGTGCAGAGATGACAAATCCCATAATGTCAAAACACCACAAGGTCTGGCTCTGCAGTATTCTCAGCCAGCCTTTTTTGTTTGATTAAAATTGCACTTAGTCTTTCTGTCCATGTTGCAGGGAAGCTCTTTGTGGCCAGAGCTGTTCGATAGGCAGCAGCAGCACCTCACCCTTCAGCCTGCTCATCGAGTCTGTCAATGTTTCCAGGCTGGAGCGGTTCAGAAGTGCAGCTTCAGCCATTGTGCAGTGACTGAGTCAATGGGGTTAATGGTGGCAAGGAACATAATCACTCTGTGGCAGCAAAGGATGTGTTTGAAACACTTGAGTTAGTCTCCCATCTGTGTGCCTTTCTTTTTAAAAAAGATACCTGTGATAGTCTCAAAAGAGATGCAAACAACTTAACATGTGTGAAGAATGAGCTCTGCCTCCCTCACCACTTGCACTCATCCTTTTTCAAAGTAGATCGTTTATTCTGAGGAAATTGTGCCTATTCTGGGGACAGCAAAGGCTTCAGGCTCAGACAGCTTTCATCTTTCCCCTTATTTTCATTCACCTAACCCACTATTTTTTCCAGGCCTCCTGAATACCCAACATTCAAAATAGAGACAGTGACATTTCCAGGACGTATGGGTAGCAGGTCACTATTTCTAGTGTTTGAAGGTGGATTTTGGGAGCACAGTGGCAGATGCCCAGGTGAGAAACTTGTAATTTTTAATCTGTAACATAAAGCCCAGACCATCTGCAAGAGCGATAGGCTGCTGTTTCTAAAATTTAGGCTTCAATCATCAAAAAGAAGGAATGCTGTAAAAAGAGACCTCTAATCTTCAGCTGATACACTGAACACCTGCGACTACGGAAACAAAATTCAAAGTTCTACCACCTCCGTGTTGCACATTTCTCTGCATTTAAAAAAAATAAATAAAACATACGAGAGCTGTTGACTGAATCAGATGAACGTTGCCCCCTCCAAGTTACCAAGTACTTACCTGTGTATTCCTTCAACCGTAAGTATAAACCCACCTTATTGCACTAGTATGAAGCCCTGCACAGCAAGTGATGAATTGTACAACCCAGTATATGAATTTTAAAACCTGGAAAATACTCATCTGGGGCCAGGAGGTACTAATAATTTGAACCTTAGCAATCAAATCAGCAAAATATTCAGCCTCTGCCACCATCTGACCTTGGGGCCTCTGCTTTACTGTAACAATCCAGAACTTCCATGCATAAACCAATTCTCGATACTTCATTGCATCCCAGCCCAAAAGCCTGGCCTCAACCCACACTCTTGAACTTGTTTTTCAATCATCATCAGTTTCCATCAGCTGTTGTGCAATATCAAGCAGAGTGCTTCAAACCTTTTCTCCCAGGTAAAAACTGGGTTTCCCCACCACTCTAAAAATGCAAAACCTATTAACTGCAATAAAATGTTATGCTGCCTACACAATATTCTACTTGAGAAAAGCATGAGTGAAATTTCTTGCAATGGCACCAAGTTTCTTAGCTTAAATATTAGATGACAAAAACTGACAGGGATAAAAAATTCAGCAAGTTTGAAGGGCATCTTAACATGCTACTTTCTGGGGAAGAAGGAGCTAATTAAAAAGAAAACATCATCTCTTGGTAGTAGCTGTAATCTTGGGAGAACAACTGAGCTGATCTTTCGAAGCAAAATCCAGTTTAACCAAGCAGGGAAAGGTTACCTTGTGTCCTGGAGGGAACAGGCCACATAATACTGTCTGATTCAGGGGCAGGGAAGGGGCAGCAAAATGCATTGTCTAAGTTTTGACCAGCCAATGTGCAGTGGGTTAGATTGTATCTGAACTACAAGAAGCAGGTCTGGTAACAAAATGGATTAAGGAACCAGACCCTGTGAAGTTCTGCTTCACATGACCACAGATTTTGCTCTCAGATGCACAACTGAGACCAGTGTAGAAATGAGCAGCAGAGCAATGCCCCTATTCTACGTGTCTCCAGCAGCAGAGCCTGGACAGAAAGCCAGCAGGCGGGCAGCAGAGGCAAGACCATCTGCTCGCTCTCACATCGCATACTCCTTGACTAGAGCGGGATTACAGAGCACAGAAGACAGCAGGTATAATTTATAACTCACCATATGATCTGTGACAAATATGCCGTCCCTCTTAGACCTACAGACCTATTCTGGATGTCTCCTTAGTCAGTAACACGATCCATCACCAGGCCCATTAAAATGAACGGGAAACACTTTGTCAGTTAAGATCCTGCAAATGGGAATGAGCAAAGTCAAATTCAGCACCATGTTATGCCCTATTTTTAGGCCACTGTGTGCCTCAGTCCATTGGTTATATACTGCAGCATCTCTTAACCTGCTCAGCAAGTAAAATAGGCCGATTAATAGCTAAGCTGAGGATAAGAACAAAGTTAAAAGTAAATTTCAGAAGTTTGCTTGGTTTTAAACAAAGATTTATGCTAATATTAAGTGTTGGGAAATAATGACTCGATGAAAACCTCAACAATAATGTCCTACATTACATTACTGACACATAGTTTTGCTTACCTACCAGAGAAAATGTACAATCACGTTTTGATAAATAATACATGTTTCATTTTTAATAGTTCCTGAGAAGTTAAAGTCTGGGTGAAGATAGGTCCGTTAGGTCACAATTTCAGTAGCGTTAATTTAAGTAGAGGTTGCTGAAGGAACAACATCAAATAGAATTGGAACATCAGATTAGCGAATTACAAAATGATGCCCAATGGGTTTGTACAAAATATTTGAGAGCTGTTATGATTGCAGGTTTTGTTCTTTTCGCTACACTACAGCCATATGCCCCCAGTTCTCACTAGATCTGGATATTTAAATACATTTTAATCAGATCTACTCATAGTTGAAAAATTCAAATTATTTTTCAAAGAACTCTATTGTCCTCTCTGAAAATCCTGCAAATAAGTTGAACAAATTAATACTACCCAATGGCGTACAAGTTTGTGAATGCCACATTGATAACGTCACTCTGAATGGAATCTAGTATTCCAACCTGAATGAGAGAAGGAAGAGGAAGGAAAACAATACGTGCAACCTGTGTGCCAGCCAAAATAGCTCTTAATAAAAAATTTAAACAGTAAGAATTTATGACATTCTAATGCAACCCCTTGTATGCCACAAACCACAGAGTTCCTCTACTACTTCAAGCACTGAAAAGAACACTTCTTTCCTACTAAGTAAGTTAACATTGTCAACCCCAATAAAATGTGCCTGAAACTAGAGCATCTTTTTGCTTCATTTATTTTTTCATTTCATGTACAGGCATCATTGACAGTCTCAGGACAGCTTGGGAAGTAGGTCTAATTAAATGCTTTTAGTCTTTTAGTGAACTGATTTGCAAATGGAATAAAATTATTGCAAGGTTTTAAGGTTTTGATACTGGAGGGGCAGTCAGGCAAAAGTAGAGTTAGAAACATACACACTATGGGCTTCTCCTTCTCATGTTCTCCTTTTTGTCTACAAGACAATAAAACAATATCTGGCTTTTAAAGTTTCCATGTTTTTTCACCAGAATTTCTGACTGCATCTCACAGGATGTCTTACTGACACCCTCCTGATACTACAGGAGAGGAAATGATGGAACTCACATTGATATCCAGTAACAAGAGCTGGAAATTAAAAATGGTACAAGCCAGGGGTCAATCCACAGCTGCCTCTTCTCTTGAATACTTCTGCTAGATAGGATATATCCTATAAATAAACCTACATCTTCACTGATTGTTATGATTGAATTGAATATAAGCGTAACAACTGCAGTGATTCTGCAACAGATTAAAACACGTAAATAGATATTACATGTTGATAAAATATATTGGCTAAACTTTTAGCGGGCACCACTCTAAACACATGGTGACATTGAAATACATACTACTTCAGAGAGTATCTTTGGTTATGTAATATCACAAATTTAAACTAAGAATTAGATTTGAGTTATTCTACAAACAATAAAATATTAAAAACCAGTATACTGGCCACAATTGGTCACATCAAGATACTTACTGGGGAAGGGCTTTTTACAAGAGTTTGTAGAGATGGCACAAGGGGAAAAGGCTTTAAGCTGCAAGAAGAGTGATTTAAACTAGATATTAGGAAGAAATTCTCTCTGAGGGTGGTGAGACACTGGCTCAGGTTGCCCAGGGGAGCTGTGGATGTCCCATCCCTGGAAGTGTTCAAGGCCAGGCTGGATGGGGCTCTGAGCAACCTGCTTTAGTGGGAGGTGTCCCTGCTCATGGCAGGAGGGTTGGGACTAGATGATCTTTAAGGTCCCTTGCAACCCAAGACGTCCTGTGATGCTATGATTATTGGAGCTTAACATCATTAGAACATGATTTCATTCTTCAGTCTAAAATGTAATGTGCTTTCCTTTCAGCCAGCTCATCTTCCGTGCCCTGATGTAAAGAGCTGTTCAGATGCTATGGTGACAATGGGACTGGGAGCAAAAGCAGATCAATGTTGACTGTACTTTTCAGGAGGAGTAAAACCCACAAAAAGTTTTCATTATCATAAAGGGTTGTCAATGGTGACATAATTAAATGATGAAGCATTTAGCTCACAACTACACTAAATGCACAGTAGGGCAGCCCTGTGAAATGAAAACCAAGCTACGCAGAGGTGCGTCTCCTTTCATGGCAAAGCAAACTTCATTAAAGTGATACACTGATGAATGTGGACAATAATGAGAGGGATGCAGCATTGCTTAGGGAAAGAACACAAGTCTCCAGTTCTTTGAAAAGGTTCCTTTTTCAGCCAACAGATGAAACAAGCATCGAAAATATTGTGCGTGCAGAGGTTACGCAAAGACTAAGCAGAAACCTTCTACTGTGAACTTGAAATACAAATTAATTGTATTTTTGTGGAAAATAGAGAGTAAGGACAGATTCTTCCCAGAGACATGTTCAATTGAAGTTTTACAATTATTCTCAGTGTGTGAAGAAGTAAGAAGAGATGAAGGTCCCTATGCTCAGCTCCACGCACACACTGCACTAGGCAAGCCAGGCCTATTTGGTGCACTCTAGTCATTTCTAGATACTTCTCCATTTGGTTTTATATTCAATAATTACAGTGCTCTGTTTCTGGATTAACACAGAAGTGGTGAATGTTTACTCCCTGAATATTATAAAAGTTTCATCCCTATTAACACGTGTTATCAAACTGCCTTAGACTTTGGCTTCATACAATAAAACACGTGAAAGATCTTGCACTTAGCACCATGAGGTGCTGTCTCCTATTATCTTTAGCACAAAGTAGATGATTATTGTGAATGTGAATTCCAAGATCTCTAGCCCCGAGACACACTATTATACTACACTGAGACTATTCCTCAGAAAGGAGTAAATGAAGTAATTTCAGTTAGTATTCCCTTGCATTCTTTGCATTTTGGGACACAGTATTTAATAGATACAAACATGAAGCTTCCCAAGCTGTAAAGGTTAAAGCGCTACATGAGAAAAATGTTATGAGGATAAGACAAGCAACTGTGGAACTCTACATATTAATGCTATGCAATCACTCAACAAAAAATGTGTAACATTTGAATAGCAATTAATATCTGGTCTGAGTTCCAGTCTTGCTCTAATATGTGGAAGAGCACGTCCACGTTGTTCGCTTTCTTGAGATGAGTTAATTAGGCTAAACTCTTTTTCCCAAAATATTTAGTATGTATGAAGACTGAAGCTGCTAAATAATATCCCTTTTTTTTTTTTCAGATGGGAATAATGAGGTACAAGGCACATCAGTGATTTTTGTAACAGTAACAGCAGAGTCAGATCTACAATACCTGTACTTCAGAGCTTTCACGGAGATCAAAGAAAGAAGAGACCAAATCATCTGGTCTAACAGTCCACAGGCCATTAAATCTGCCCAAATACACCTTAGAGAGGGCAAGGAAAGAGATGAAAGAAGAACAGGGCAAATAACAAACACCACTCTCAAAAACGCAGGAAGTTGATTATACGATTCATGTCCATCTGATACCAGAGGACAAACTATATTCTTTGCTGCAGACAAAGCCAAAAGAAAAAAAACCCAAACACCACAATCCTGTTCTGTATTTGGTCAACTGCTACTAACACTGCCATATGAACAAGACACAGCAGCCAGACACCAGCGGTATTTTCATGCTTAGCCCTTTCTAGCTGAATCTATTCTTTGATGTTTCAGAGAGAGTAAAAAGCAACAAGCCCCTTGCCCTTACTAAAGCAAATGCAAAGGAGAAATACATTCCGTCTTGAGAGCTGGAGTTATATATAGATACATTTTGTATGTACTTTGAAACATGTTGTCTAAATACAGAGATGTAAGGTATTCTCAGGACATTGAAAGCAATCCATCATTCTCCAGAGCCAAGGATAGCAAGGATTGAAGGGAGAGAGTCAGATCTGGAGATTCTGAGGCCAAGAAAAGTCTATCATGACCAGCCAGCCTAATCTGTAAGGTCAGAGCACACAGAAGTCCTCTTCCACTAAACATGTCCTACATGGCCAGCAATGACAGACCAAACCTTGTATCCAGCTAAACCCTGAGTGAAGACCACATTTTTCCCACTTGTTCACCTGTAATCTGACACAGTGAAAGTATTTTTTGATTTAGGGAAAACATAATATAACCAAAGATGTCCCTTCTTTCCCCAAGTGGTGGAAGAACAATATTAGACTACACAGGGGGAAAAAAACCACCTTGAAAAAACCCTCTTTTTAGTACAGGGGAATTGAAAGAATATCATCATTTCAGAGGGGTATGACACAGAACAACAGAATGCAGCTTTCACCCCCTAATGACTGCTCACAAAAATTTATGAGATATAAATAATGACCACAAAAAATTCTTATTGTGCGTTCACTCCTGGGTGTCTGTCTTAACTATTATAAAAAGAATTTCATTCTGTTTTTTGAATGTCGTTGTACTTTTCAAAGGGGTTTTTTTCTAGAAAAAATTGGTTTCCAAATTTTGAGTTCTCAACTTAGCATGAGCTACATCAATTTTATTCTTTGTATCTTTAATTTCTCCAGTGTATTAAAAATGATCATATAAGATCAACCCAGACACCTTTACTGATATTCATCCTTCATATTAGCTGCATAACACCTCAGGAATTCCCTATTATCACACTTCTTGTTGCACAGTTAGTATTTTATTGTATTGCAGAAATATGAATTGCAAGAGCAATTTCTGAAAGGTAGAAATTTGCAATTAAGACAACGCAATGAATAACTTCACTTATACAAAAATGGTTGAATTCAGGGAGTAACATCTCTAACAAATATTAAAAAACCCCTAATCTACAAAAGTTATAAATGTTCACTAGAAATGTTGCTGAGTACTCTAAGACAGTCCTTCAATCTTTTAAGTTAAAGGAAATAACAACAAGTAAAAATCCTCATCGGTAATCTCTTTGAAGAGCACAGCCACGAGATCAATATTAAGAGATATACTACTCCAGGATCAGTGAAACTCTGAAGGTTTAAGAGTTCAGTTTATTTTGAATACCTATTTAAGATCTTGGTTTTAATCAGCTACTATTTATAGAATCTAGCAATTAATCCTAGTTACTTTCTGAGTCAACCACGTTGACCCCAATAGACTTAAATGATCCCTCTGAATTCGAACACAATAAGCACCATTTTCAGAATCCAGGGCTTCCGTTAAACCTTATTCAAAGGTGTGTTGTCCTGCAGGTATAGGAGCAATCTCTGCCAGATAGGATACAAGACAGGAGTAATTTCCTCTGCTACTCACCTTTCTTTGTGACAGAACGTTTAAACATTTTAGTTCCGTGCCTTGCTTTTTTAAAGCAGCTGGATGACTTCTTGAGGTCCTTCCCTAAGGCATTTTCTATGTAAAAGTCTTTG
>WEIS01059742.1:0-11629 GCA_013389965.1 Todus mexicanus
TTCTGTGATTCTGTGATAACTCCAAGCTCTTCATCCATCACAACTGGCTATTTGAGAAATATTTTGTCAAGCTGGTAAACTTGTACATGGTAACGTATAAGACTTGGCCACTTAGTGCATAATGTAGCAGACAGTTTTTAAGCATACTGCATCGTACTGATGACGGATGCCCACCTACTGAAACAGACACCCACATCTGAAAATAAAAGATATTGTTTCCCTGGCGGTAAACCCCAGCCTTTAGCCCACCAACATAGAAACTACCACGGAGTCATGATTCTCTCACAAAAAACCAGGTTCCTTTACCTGAACGCAAACCTGACCATGTCTTAAGAGTTGGTTCTCCACAGATTATATCCAAGTATTGTTATGTCTATGAAGAGATTTAACAACATAAGAATGAAGAGGAAAGCGAAACAGGCAAGAGAGGTGCTCACAGAGAGGGTAGGGGAAGCTGTGCACACCACTGACATCATCTCACTTCCAGCCCTTCACGTGAGAGGATTGTGCACTGTTGAGATGTCGGTCGTTTAAATGCAGGAGCCACCCTAGCACACTGGAGGTTGTCGGTGATGTGCGTCACTGGTGTGGCTGTTACGCCACAAACCCCGCGAAAATTATAATGAAGCTGCCTGTCCTTTGAAAGATTTCTAATACCAAAACCACAGTCCGTACGTGACCTGGCAGAACTGAAGTTTTCTTCTGAAAAAAAGTCTTTTAAATCAGCGTATCTACAGGCGCCTGCTCATTTATTAATTTTAAGAAAAGAATCTACAACAGCAGCTCAGGAAGGAAAATCATCGCAGGACTTTCGAATCATGTCTCCTAGGTGCACAGCAAAGGTGTAGAAGCAAAGTGACATGCCCGTTGTCTTTGGCCTAGGAGACACCAAGTTCGGGCCAAAGACATAAAATAATTATCCAAGTCACTAGATGAACCAGCACCTTCAGATGGCTGCAACAAGTTTGCTGAATGGTTGACGCTCTTAGACAAAATACAGCAGGCATTATTTATTACACTTACTTAATTTTACTCTTACTACCGGAAGGAAATGGTACAAAAGCTTAAACAGTCTTAGTTAGATGATGAAGATAAACTAATTTGACAAGAAAAAAAGGTAAAAAATTTTTAATGTTTCCTCTTAGGCATGTTTTGTATGCCTGACTTAATTTAAAAACTGTCTACAGCGAGACTTCTCTTTCCCCTGAAAGTAGCAAATTTAAGTACTGAGTCTACAACAGATTAAAAATTACACGAACGGTATAATGAGAAACAGATCCCTTATTACAAATTGTTCTCCCACATAAGCCTGTGTCCTACAGCTATAAATCTTCATTATACTGCTGCTGCTGCAACTAGATGTCAAATATTATGCAGAACTCGCTGACAGATACTGCAATTTGGAGCTTCTTAATTAACCACTCAGCTCCTGTGAATATCCTATCACGGCAAATGGTAAGCAGCAGGAAAGTACAACACACAGATTTCTTCTCAAGTTTTAAAATAAATGCTTCATCTGAAAGAAAATTATCTCAGTTCTAGCAAAATGCTGACCATCTGGAGCCTCATTTATTACTTAAAAAAGTTAATGAGTCAAGCAAGCTGGGTCTCCAGGCATTTTCCTCCTCTGAAATTTCTTGGTAAGAAACTTTGTTTTTTCATTTCCTTGAAAAAGTCATGAACACGTATAAAACTTTATGGAAAGCGGCAGAAATCTCAAGGTAGAAGCCTTGAGTGTTATAACAGATATTTCAGATGTCAAGAATAATCCGAGAAACTTTAGCTTCAGGGAGATTTATAGAGCAGAAAACAAATAAACAAAACCAACAACAACCAAAAAGACAGAACACACCAAGAGCCGCAGAAGGTACTCATGCTACACAGAAAACAACGTGCGGTGACAAACCATGCTGACGTACCCAGGACAATCGGGTACCCCAATAACTCACTTCCAGTTCTAAACAGCTGTAGGAGCTTCTGCTGCTTCCATGCCAGGAAACGAAAAACTCCAAGCAGCAAGGACGAATTGGTGGCAATCTCAGCAACACGGAATGTTACAGGAAATGTCACACTCCACGTAAATATTTGGAAGCAGCTAAAACTGAACTGTAGGCTTCTCCTCTATTCACTTCAGAGGAAGCGCCAGGACTGTCAGAGTAGGTAGCTCAATCCCCACCTTTGGCATCTCACTGAATTTAGCCCCTCTAACTCCTGGACTTCTCCAAACCAGCAGCCTGAAGTGCTGTCAGGCTGCGCTGCTGCTACCACAGTAATAACGGCGATTCAAGAGCTTAAACGCTCCCTTCTGTTACTTGCATTGATACATTAAAGCAATGAATTATTGAATCAACAAATTATTAAGTCTCGAATAACAGTAAGGGCTGTAAAACCAAAGGAAAAAGCCCCATACACTTGTATAACAAAATGGTTAGTGAAGCCACAAGAGGTCAGTGGGTTTCAGTGAAGTTTGAAGCATATGGACCAATAACTCCGTTATTCAGCTCTTACTGTTTTGCCAATGCCAACAACTTTTCTGCTTACAAGCCTGCGGGTCCCCTCAAAACCAAGAATTCAGCTCATTTTTCAAAAACATTACTTCACATTTTCAAATGGCTGAGCACTCAGTCACCAAATGGGTTTAATTTATAATTGCTTCAACTTCACGCTCTTGAGCTGTAACCGTTTCTGGATTCCTCCGTGAAAGTGAGAAAAGGAAGAATCTGTGGTTCTTGCCAGAGACTTTCTATCTTTGGCAGTTTTTCAGAAACAGCAGTTTCTAGAAAAGAGGCCTGAACTTTTCTTACCTCAATGTTCTGAAAGAGCACCAATGAACAACAGTTAAGAAGACAGAGTAAACCAAGAGCCACTGGCCTAACCCAATTTTCCTAGACTACGAAAAAGAAAATTAAGCTTTATCCCAAAATACTTTAGTGTACACATTCCCACCTGCATTCTCTCACTTCTCCCCTCACCTCAAGCTACAGACCTAAAGAAACTAGGGAGATTATCCGTATAAAGAAAGGAATAGGGTAGAAAACCCCCCCCT
Source organism: Todus mexicanus (assembly GCA_013389965.1). NCBI lineage: Eukaryota > Metazoa > Chordata > Aves > Coraciiformes > Todidae > Todus > Todus mexicanus. The sequence continues at coordinate 3,047 of WEIS01059742.1, forward strand.
ATTTGCAGAAGTGATGGACCCACACTAATTTCTGTAGTGATTAGTTTTTCAAGAAGCCAGGCTCCCAAAAATGCTTTTGCAGCTCCATTATTCTGTAGAAAGAGACATCTGTGGATTTACAATCAGAACAAAAAATTCAATGTTTCAATTTTTTTTTCATTCAAATCAAGTACAATTTAATTTTCTATACAACTGCTGTCTCTGTAAACATTTTGAAACCAGGTCCTTGGTGTAAGTGCAAGACCAAGAACTGTAAAGTTCAGCTGTTTTAGCATGTGATTTTATCTTTTTAAAAATCTTGTGCTACAAGAATCGCTGAAAGGTAACTTCAAAATGAAAACCAGAGTTTCTTGTAGAAATATGCATTTCATAAAGATTCACATCTGACGGGAATGAAACACATCTATTGAAGACATTGAAAGTTTTGAAGTCTTAACATCTACCTGGAAATCCGATACAAACCAGGTCAGATTAAATGTACCCGAAAATTCAGAGTAATACAATACAGAAAGAATTGCATTTAAGTATAGTTCTAAAACCAACTTAACAAAAAACAAAATTATGCTTGAGATAATAATAAATCTCAGGGAGGACGAAATTGGACATGGCAACACTCAAACATATACTTCCATAGAATATTTCAAACTGCTTTGTGACAAAACAGGAAAGAAAAACACTTCGATCTAAAATTCCTCTGAGCTCCCAACTGCAGCTCCCTGAGGGTGTCACTCTGTAGGCATGTGTGAAGTTGACCTTGGGCTGTGAAATCACAAACTAAGCTCCGTAGTGTTTGAAACCAAATCAGTCCCTTGAAAACATCACCATGTAATTTTTTACATATTTTTATTTGTCAGCAACGGAAAGAAAGAGGGAAAAGAAGGGCAGACACAGTTATATACATGGACTAGAAACAATTCCAACACAAGTTACAGAAGACTCGAAATTAAATTTAAAACATCACCACGTAATCTCATGAAAAATTAGCTTCCTGCTCCTACACGGGAAGTTCAGGTGAATCAAATGATGCCACCTCAGAGGAAAGGCAACACAAGACCTCTTTCCCTCTTGGATGCCAGGTGCAAGGCAGGCCAGCTCACCAGTAAGAGTTCTGTCCCATAACCAACCCTGGGAACAAATTGTCTTGATTTCCACCCACATCAGAAACTCACATCAGAAAACCCAATCCAAGTTTAGCACACGTTTAACGGTTCATCAGCTAGCAGCAACCTTGCCTAAGGACAATCCTTGCTCAGCAGCTGAGAACTGATGGTGCACCACGTGGAAACACACCCTGCCACTGCCCGATAGGTTCTACAGCGGGTATGAGTTTCAAAGGACTGTCAATGTCACACCTCTTGGCAATATTCAATTCAAAGGAAAAATTCTAATAACGCAATTAATCCTAGCTTGATAATGTCAGAATGATCACGGACACGTCAATCCTACTGATACTACATAAAAATCTCTACATTTAAGAAACAAGTAGGTTCTCTATGCCAAATTGAGATCTTAAGGCAACACAACACTGCAATTAAAGCATGTGAACTGTAGCTTCTTATTTATTACTAATTAAAAAGCCATTTCAGTTACACTAATCTTCATTGTTTCAAACGAATGTCATCAGCTTGAGTCCCGATCCTGAGAACAGATTCATTTAAGTGGGATGACTCTGTTTACTTGTGCAAGTATTTGCAAGACTCAGCCCTGAAGTCACTACACGTTTTATAACTACGTTCCTCATTTGTGAATAAACTCACCTTTGAGCTCAGTAATGCATCATTTTGTCATCACATTCTCTTAAATTCTGCAAAAACATGCTTACATGTATTAATTCATAGGCAGGTGAGTATATCAAGAAGCGATGAAGGGCTACGAGAAACTACAGCATCTATATGGCAACTGAGGGAAACGCGCCAGGAAACTGAGCACGGCATCATTGAACACGGTTATCCTCAAGAGATAAATACTAACAACAAACATTTAGGCTGTCCTCTACAAAATTCATATCAAGACCACTCTGCACTTTTCAGCACCAAACACATAAGGATCTAGAAGTGCTTGTTAAAGGTGTGTCTGTGAGGGGGAATGACTTCCATATCAATGAGGTCAAGATTTCATCCTAAATGCTAAGCTTGGGTGGAGGTGAAGACGACATGGCGCTACACTAAAAGATCACTTTCTTGAGAAAGTGAGCAAGAAGGTGTTTCAAACCAAATTCTACATGCCACTGAGGACAAAGAAAAATTTGTTATCCAGTTGGAGCAGCAACTGTAGTTTACACAGCCAAAAAGTAGCTCGAGTTTTCCAAGAACGCTACAACTAATATCCGTATTCTTTAAGCATGTGTCAAGGACCCTGCTTTGAACACTGCCCAAGAGGTAGCACAAACTGCAGCAGCAGGAACACTTTTTCAGTAGTATTCTGGGTCATCACAGTTAAGTACAGACGCAAAGACTGTGCATCCGAGTTGTGAAAGAAGCATTTCAATGTATTCTGAGTATTTCTCAAGTGTTGACTCTGAAAGACCCTTTGTTAACCTCAAAACAAAAACCTAGAAAAGCAGGGAGTACAAATATGTACCTGATTTAGAAAGACTCCAGTACCTACTAACTAGGCAGAGGATTAATCAGATTTCATTCAAGACATAGACACCAGAAAAATGCACAGTGAACAAAAAAGTTAAACTCTTTGCAATGCTACGACGGAAAGAAGTCGTTCATAAATTCTCAGGAAGAATCAAGGAGCAAACATCTCTTGTGCTGTTTGCTTCTGTTAACCACTAAACACAGCAGATATGAAGCATTGTCACCGAAAACATCTTTTTCTATTTATGTGTCCTGTAAATCAAGCAAGTTGCGGTAACATCAGCAGGCCATACGTCTGAAATCCGTAAAAAGAAACACAATTCCAAACTTTCTGATGATACAAAAATAACAGCCCCAAGATATTAAAACAAACAATTATAACAGACTCCAATCAAAGACAGAAATAACTGATAAAAGACCAGTATCTGTAATTAAACCAGCCATATTAAAAACCCATCCACCTTAATTTTTCAGGCATACCCACTGAAAAACTCTCTTCTAATCGAAGGTCTGCTGCTGTTGTTTCCTAGGGCAGTTTTCAGACTAATATCCCTATGTAAAAACATGGCATGAGGACAAAGCATGAACAATTTACAGCATACCTGGGATCTCCACTAAAGCATGGTCTGCCTACACAAGGTTGGAGAGGAGAAAAGTTGCTTCTCGCTCATATTCACCATAATGCCCACAAACAGACCTGGGGAAATGGAAAGAAAATGCATTCCTTGTGCTCTACCTTCCTGCTTTGAGCTGTCCGCACACACTCGAGGTTCTGAGAAATAGGTGCCATTTCAGGGGACTTCAGTTTTCAAGTATAAGAGCGCTTCAGTCCTGAAAGCCAGTTGGTTGTTTTGGGGAATAAAGAAGTGAAATGACTAATGTATCATAACATCCTCCATGGGATCTTCGGCTTCCATTCATTGGTTTCCATGGTTTATATTCACTTCATGAAAGAACAAGTTCAATCCTTTCTTCTCTTACTGTTCCCTCTCCTCTTCGTGTACAAAGAGACAGCCCAAAAGAAGCATCAAGTCAGGATTTACTACTTCAAAATACAATCGCTAACGAGCCCTGAAACTCAAGCTTCTTGCACAAACTTCCTTGGAATGTTTTAGGCAACGTTCTAGGAAAAATCAACCACGCGCAACTGGGAAAATACTAGTTTCATCACAAATTTCTATTTTTAAGCAAGCCCTCCTCTGTGATTACTAGAAAACACACACTTGAAATGAATTTAAAAGACAGGGAGAAGTTATGGGTGAGGGCAGAAGTTAAGTGACTAAATTTCAGTAGATGTGACTTCCAACTGGTGTTCCAGTCAAACTATAACTTTGATTTCACCCCTGCAGCGCAGCTGTATTGCCTGAACAGCAATTTGCCTTCTCTGCGACAGTACCTGCAGCCCTGGGAAATTATTGCTCCGGAGGTGACACGCGCTACATCCTCACCATGCCATGTAAAGATCCCCTAGCCAGGGCCAAACAGGTCTGGTCTGGGAATCGAAGAGGACAACCCCATCAGCACACTCCGTCTTCCTACCTGCTGGTGGAGGGGGCTCAGAAGGGCACCGATCACCAGCTCAGGGAGACTTCAGCTGCTGTCCTGCTATCTCCACCTCTGAACAGTATGGCAGTGCTCTGCAGAGAAGCCTGAGAGCGCGCGCTAAAACCACCTGATGCTCCGAATAAGACTTCTCTGCGCAGCATAGCAAAGCCCGTGGAACCTCAAACCCCACAAACTCCTGAACTATTCACATACAAAATTCCTGAACTGATTGCATCAGTAAGAACAAGTGTTTGCAAGGCAAGGACTCCAACTCCTCAGAAATGGGGCTATATGAAGTTTATTGCTCAAAGCACTTTGTAATCCTTTGACGAATTGAAGTGCAAAGTACTATCGTTAAGTCGAACTAAGGTTTTTTTAAAAATACTTAGGAATTTCTCAGCATTTCCTTGTTTACCTGATAGATCAGTTCTTTATAAAAATAAATATCGTGAGGACAAAAAGGACAGTTCCCCCACAATTTTAGCAAAACAAGCTTCATTTTTCCATGCTAAAATCTGCAATATCTTTCAAAAAATATCAAAACACCTAAGAGAAACTGAGGGTGCATCAGAGTTGTTTACAACTCATCTACTTTACTCCCGCAACTAGGATATCACCAGAACTTCTAGATTTCGCATTTTTTTCTGAAAGGCCGTAGTATCAGAAATAGTATTTGGCAAAGCTTGGTGAAGAACAGTTTCCTAATAGTCAGCAATAACTCTTACGTTAAATTTAAGGGGGAAACTTAGGGGGTTTCTCTTTGATTTCTTTTTTTTCCTCCCTTAAATCAAGTACCAGCTACATTTTGTCCCTCCCACTTCTACAGTATTTCCAGTTTCATGTATTTAGACCAATGACACTTTCCAAAAGCTGGTGTACAACATCTTTATATACACTACAAATTCAGATTACCAGACTGTAGTCAGACATGGAATATATTGAATATATAAATAACTTTGCAAACTATTTACAGGTTTTAAACTGATCAGGTTCCAAGCAACCAACACTCTTAAGGCAAATTCATTTGTATGACTGGCTGTCTGGCCTTTCAGCATTTCTCTCCCCTCCCCAACCCCACAAAAATGATAGGCAATAAGCATGAAATTTAATTACCCCCTGCCCCTGGATTGACTGAATGTCTTGTATGAAGAGATGATCGAACTACTTACGATTTTTTCTCAAAATAAGGAAAAACATATAGAAATGCTTTTCTGTGTTCGCGTGTCAAGAAAATCATTAAGGTGCATACCAAAAAGTGGAAGTCCAAACATCTTATTAGAACTTAATTTTTGTATGCACTTGTCAAATGGATTTGGGAATTCGGGGAAAGCAGCAGTTTAAAGCTGCGCAACCCTTTTTAGAACTACGCATTTATAAGCTCATTAGATATAAGATCTAAAGAGCTCAAAGGGATTTTCTGGAACAGGTGACACCGCACAATATAAAATGCAGCAAAGAGTGGACTTTCAAAGTGTATGTTTAACTACATTAGAACTTTTCTCTTATATTGCTGTGCAAGACACTATTCACCATTTAAAGGGATTCTGCACACCTTGCCAATCCTTATACCGGAATAAAAATTGGCCCTTTCAAATGGTATCTTTTTGTCACAATGTTGTATTCTTAAGTGCAATCACAGTGCAATCCCTTTTGTCAACGCATGACTGAAGCAACCAAGCATATTCTGGTGAAGTAGACAGGATTCACATACCAAACGTGCTTAGTGCCTTCCTTTAAGTCCCAATCATCACTTTGTTCTGAGTATTTTTCAACACCCTGATTAGGTCTTTGTTTGGAAGTAATTAGCTATTGTGGTTTGAAGGATTTTGGAACAAAGCAGAGACTTTATACTGAATGCAGAGGTCATCTTCAACAAAAAGTGGCAAATTATCGATTAGCTTTATATTTAGAAGCATCCCTTGGTTCACTGCTAGGATTGCTCCAGTCATCTGCTTCAGGTGTGGTCTTGTAGTGTCGCCATGCTGACTTATTAAAAACGGGAAGTCTTTCAAATGATTCACTTGAAAGGGCCTACGGAGAAACAAAAGCAATGTTAAGATATCGTTAGAGATAGATTATCATTAGAGGAAGATGACACTCCGGAGAGTTCTACAGTTACAACTTCTGTATTGAGCGAGTGCCTCAATTATCCAAGCATTACATGTCACAACGCTATTTTGAAAACACTTCAGCTGTGACTAATCGCTCTAGTCATAGTCAAAGTACTAGTACAAGTTAAAAGAAAATAACAGTTCAAAAAACTGCCCTTCTTTCCAGGGAGTTGCGTCTGGAAAGAGAGCAAGGAAAAAAAGTTTTGGTCAAAAACATTTTAGGCACATTAGTCACTGACATGAAGCAGACAACCTCATTCTCCAATAAACTCGGACCTTGCAAGCATAGCAATCTGTGAGGATCGATGTAGCTTGGCCCATTAGCATGCCTTCTTCCTCTGGAAAAGACCATGCCTTTTTCCTCCACGCATACACACACAGGATTGTATTCATCAGAAACTAAAGCCAGCACAGGGCTCCACAACTCACTTGCTACATACAGCAAGTCAATGACCAGGAGCTATGCACTATATTTTTTTAAATTCCTGATGAAATTCAAGCAGTTAGTTTCAACCTTAGGCCCCTGAGTAGCCTGGGATCTCCCAAAAAATTTCAACAGGATGCACAGACTATTGAACAAAGCTCAAGAATGGTATAGAAAAAAAAAACCCAACGTACTGGTCAGAAGTTAGTCAATAGTATTCTCAGTTTTGCTGTGGTCTAAATCTTCAGAATTTAGAAGTATTAACCAAAATTATGTCTCATCACACAGTTCTTTGGAAATTCAGCACTTATGACTGATTAACAAAATGGAACTATCCAACACAAGGGACTGAAACGATAACCAAAAGGAAAGCAAACTAACTAGTATTAGCACCGGGTTAATATTTATAACCTTGGNAGCGCCAGGTTAATATTTATAACCTTGGAGTTCAGGATTCTGTGTAATTGATTTAGATAAAACAAAGATAATTACAAATCTGAAAACAAGTTGAAGAGAAAAAAGAAAGTTAATTTATTCAAGCCTGCTATAAACAAATGGCACTCCATTACTAGCTTAGAAAAGTCAGATTCATACCTTCAAATAAATTACAGCATCTGAACCAATGCCTTCCATTGAGTAGAGCTTAAGGTCACCCTGAAAGTACCTAGCGTAGAGACGAGAAATTGGCAAGCCGTAGCCAAACCCAGCCTATAAAAACAAGAAAACAAAAGGAAAAACATTATGGGAAGTTTAAAAAAAGAAGTGCGACAGATCACTGCAATGATTTATAAACAGAAGATAGCTAAATATTGAATTTGCATCAAATTACTTTTCAAGCTTTCCTTTATTACTCAGCCTACACTCTAAGTTGGTATTCAGCCTTTTGACAAATCTCCTTTTATCTTAGGCAGAATTCTTTAGTTTAAGCACAGAAAAGGGGAAAATATCAGAATCCTTTGTTAGGACTGCCCTCTCCATTTTGCATTTTCTCAGAGGCACGTAGGCGTAACATACTGTACGTGCTGCCTCCGATCGGCAAAGCCAACCGATACTCTCTACTGCTTCCTCACCATGATTACCATTGTAATAGTCCACTTCTTCTTTGGTAAAAATCAGATTTTTGACAACATGTTCTTTCTCCCCTAAGCCGGGGATTAGAATTCTCAAACGTCCCCACACTTAGGAGTACACACATGAAAGTCAGAGACAACTGTTTACTTCATCTAGGTCACACTATTAAGTGACTGCTGATGCCACGCTGCAATAGAGATCAGAATCCTTCCGCAGAAGACTACACACAAAGCAACACAAGGCTTTGATGTTTACTCATCTAACAAAAAGATCAAGATTCCACAGCACTGAATGATCTACTAAGAACAGAGACCTGTACAGAAAAGACAATTTTCAAAGCATAATAGACTTAACAGGTACACATTTTAACTTTACAACACTAATATTCATAATCATAGCTGCAACAAGGTTAACACCTGGCACCTTTTCCAACCCACTCTTGTCAGAAAAAGTTATTAAAAAGCCAAGCCTCTCTCACTGCAGCCAGGGAGTAAGATTTTGTTCTACACATCGTTTCAAGTGACTATGTGCGGAGAATCACAATGGTTGATTATTCACTCAAACTCTCCTGAAATTTTCAGGACCGTTCAGAACAATAAAGGAAGGATTCCAGACACAAAAACATTTGAAAAGAAGGATATACAAGGCAGTGGAGTGGATTACATAAGGGTGGATTACAAGAAGAATTAGACACCCTACAGTTTTCAGAAAACAAACTCATTCCACTATAATATTTTTAAGACGGCAACCTGACAGATAACAGAGAATCACATTATGAATCTTAAAAACAAAGCTGGAAAAAGATTTTTTAAAAAGCTAAGAAGTACCTGAGAGCATTATACACAGC
>WEIS01059749.1:0-19870 GCA_013389965.1 Todus mexicanus
AAAAAAAAAGAGTTCATTTTTTTCACTTGGTTGACAGTGTGTTAAGTTTGATGGATTTTGAAGTTAAGCCTTTCTCTGACCCTAGTGCTCTGGAATTCTGCCTGCCTTGAGGGCAAACGGAGATCCAGCCTTCTAGGTTTATAGGGCAGCAGCCTGTTTTCTAAGGATTCGCTTATCCCATTAGTTCTTACTGCTTGCCCTGCGATGTCTGGCTCATGGAGTCACTGCCTGGAAACACTGCTTGATGAAAGATGCTGATTTATGGAGCTGTTATTTTTGGACAACTCCTGAAGAGGCCCTGAAAGGCTGTGAGGGACCATGTGAGGGTGGCTACACTCTGCACCTTGGGGCAGCTTTCCTCTGCAGAATGCCACGCGTTGGGGACTCCCCTGTTCCACATCCTACTTGCTTTACTCTGCAATATCCCACATGCACTGGAAACGATCTCAGACTTCCTGCAAAGCAGGAAATTAAAAAAAGTTAGCAAAAAGCTTTGTTTCAAGCTGAAATGAAGCCAGCTTTCCAAATTTTCCCTTTCTCCATCAAATTTTGATTCTTGACACATTTCGCTGTGCTAATGGGCACACAAGACTTGGGTAGCTCGGCAGAACTGGGCCCTTACAGTGTGCTGCTTGCTCTTAGCCACAAAGACCCAGGTAGTTTTTTCAACCAGAAACTGCAATTTAACAGACTGGGGAAAGCACGGGAGATGTCCAGGTGTATCTTGGAGTCTGCTGCACTTTCAGCTGCTGTGTCTCATCTAAATTGTATTAATCAAGAGATTTTAAGGCAAGAACTTGAGCTGCCCTTGCAATGTGCAGAGGGGGAGAGAGAGAGGGCGGTGAGGGGGCAAAACAAAATTCCTGCTGCATCAGCAACTCTGCTAATGCACAGAAAGAAGCTGCCCTCCTAGGAACTGCACTTTATTACCAGTTAGAAGATTAACCTGGTATTTCAAACCACACACTAATTAAATCTTTGGTCACCCCACTGCTTTCTCCCCCTCCCTGCAACACTTACCCCGGACATCAGAGATCTTGATGAACTCTAGCTGCTCTGCAAGCTCTTTCACGACGCGGTCTAGGCTTTTGGCATCTGTCTCCAGCGTGCTCAGGCCAGAGTCTGTGCTATTACTCTTCACTGCTAAGGAGGACAGGTTTTCTTCTATGTCAGCTATCTTAACTGTAACATCTGCTGTCAGCTTTCTGTAAAACAGAGGCACAGCACTCAACAGGGGAAGGAAGAAGGGAAGGCTTGTAAGCCTGGATGCTTCACTTCACTGAAGAGTAGCGGTTAGAGCTTCTCCCAATGGCAGGACCTGTCCTCGCTCAGTGGAGCTGTAAGTGGTTTGTAACAACATGCCTACCTAGAATACTGCTTTGTTTCCTTTATCACAGGAAAATACTTCTTAATCTACAGCACGTTTATAAACTCAAAGCACCAAATTGCTTAGAAAACAGCTGCTTTGTGTAAGATTAACTGGAGGCAGATTCCAGAGGACTGCTGTAATGCTCTTGTATCATGGCAACTGCATAGGTCAGAGTTGACTACTATGATCCATACATAATTTGCTTCCCATCCCACACAGCTACAAATGCAGTTTTGATTATTTCGAGCTCATGGGACAGATTTGAACTTCAGAAAGTGGGGTGGGCGGGAAGCCTTAGTTTTAAGACAATGGATTCTTTTCACTCATCTGTAAAGATCCCTCCTCACCAGCCATCTCTCTCTAGGGCTGTGAAGGAAAACCTCCCAACCTCAGCATTGAGCATGGCCTCAGTGAGACACAGAGCAGGCTTTAGCCAGGGGGATAACCCTAAAAGGAAAAGCGAGTGTACATTACACGTCAATGCTGCTGCAGGACAGAAGTGGGCATAGGAAGATATTCCCATCAATGGTGATCCCACCAAATCCAGCGTTTCCTCATTCTAAAAGAATCAAGCCGTTATTTAAGTGCTATGATCAATTTACAGCTCTCTCTACAGCCCAACAGCCTGCTATTTCCCAGGAGTCCTCCACAGCCCAACACTTCTATACAGAAGATTTTATATATATATATAATTGTATATATAAGATTATATATATATCCTCTCTACACAGAGAGGAGGAAGAATAGATATATATATATGTATATTAGGGAAAAGCAGCTTCTCAGCTGCTCTGAGCTCCCTCAGTATAAACAGAACCCAAATGCAGGAGCAACCCCCAGCTTTCCAGCTGGAGGGAGGGAGCTGCAGGGCACAAGCGTATCCCTGATTGAGACATTTGTGCTTTAATCCTCGCCCCTTTGCTTTGTGCAGTTCCCTTTACAATGCACGAGCAAGTTCGAGCAGTTGCACACGGGGCCAGAAAGCAGCTGTAATCCTACTTGATGTTAAACTGCCCTATCTCCAAAAGCACAAACTCTCATCTTTTGTATGCTTGGCGCTGAAACAAAACACAAAGCTCCTACCCTGAGAAAAATGGAAACAATCCTTGTAAAGCTGGTGCTTCCCCCACACACGCTCAGAGTGCAGAAAGGGACCCAAGTTTCCAGTTCATCAGCTACACACGGAAATCCAGGAATTTAATCTCTCCCCTCTTCATTCTCTCCCATAATAGCAGTGCTTGTCCTTTGCCCCGGGGGAGCGCGGGGCAGGCAGGAGTGGCTCTCTGGTAATTAGCTGCCTGGGACACAGAAGGAGCAGGACGACCCCTGCCCAGAGCATGGCAGCTGCTCCTTCCTTCCCCTGCGAGGTTTCTGCTTGGGGGATGGACACTCACTGTTGGTGCTGAGCATGGTAAGCTCCACCAGCACCCAGCTGGAGGAGTGTCCTCAGCGCAGCATGGGGGCATCACTCACTCACATAAATCCCAGCTCGCTGGCACACTCTCACTCCTTCCCACACCAGACATCCACGTAACTGCAACCATACTCACTCTGCCTCCTCAAAGAGATTCCCAATGTTCTTCAGGGGCTCGGCAGCTGGATTTTGAGCAATAATGGTTTTAATTTCACCGAGCTTCTCCTCCAGGGTGTTGAGCGTCTGCTGGTATGGGCCAGTGACTCCAGTGATTTTGAGGGCATTAGCCCTATCCAGGAACTGCTGGGTCCTATTAGCCAGCTCGCTGATGATCACATCCCAGAGGGCGAAGCACTGGTGACACGGCACGCAGTCAGGGAAGAAGCCCGAGTAGCCCCGCGAGCACTTGTCGCAGCGTGGCCCTTCCACCCCTTCGTTGCAGATGCACTGCCCGGTGGCACGGTCGCACTGAGGGGTCTGGATGCCGCGAGGGTTGCAGTCACACGCTGTTAGGAGAAAAAGGCACAAGTGAAGAAGGCTATGGTGAGGGAACGACAGTGATGCTGGCAGGGAGGAAGAAAAAAGAAAAAAAAGATTGGTTATAATGAAGCAAGTGGTGAAATGAGTACAGAACTGGTTTGTGTCTGGATTACAGAATGCTAATTATGGATGTGTCTGCTTGGGTATGGTGGAACCAGGTCTGAGTGTGAAAGGGGAGAAAGTGAAATAACTCTAGGGGATTTATTTGGATTTGCACATCTCAGAAATGGGCACAATAATGGAGCAAGAATGGACACTTCTTGCAATGTTTTGATGTCAATTAGAGAGCAAATGCAGACAAAGATCCCAGTTTCACTCCTACAATGAACAGTGAGTACATGAAGGCTTTCCAGCCAGGAAAAAACAGACAATCATATAGCAGAAGGTTTAAGAGCAAAATAGGAGTGAAATGGGAAAAATGAACAAGGAACAACCATTTACTGTCTCCTCCAACACAGGAGGAGGGCTCATTTGAGGAATACCGCAGATCAAAACCCAAACACCTTCCCCTGCATCTCCCACAAACAGCACAAGGAAGGAGATAGTTGATTACACAGTACTTAGTTTAGTGGCGTAGCTCCCTCCCACAAGACACTGTGGGTGCCAAAAGCTGAGGTGGCTTCAAAGAACAACATGACAAATTTACGGAGTAACAGTTCTTGAGTGATCTTCTGTACAGGGCCTGGCTCTGGATGTGCTCTTGCTACGGATGTTAGGAAAACATTCACAACATGCATCAGTGAGCCTGGCACTAGGTTTGACATTTTGGGTATACATTAGATGGCAAAAAATCAGACGGTGGAAAGTAGAATAGAACAAAGAATGTGGTCATGGGCAGCCATGCCTGAGGGAGAAGAGAGAAGACTTCTCCAACACGACCCAGAGCCTACTACACACTGTCACCCTCAAGTGGGACTGAGGATTTTAATATTTTTTAACATTATTTCATATTGAGCATCAACTCAGTATTCACACCTTCCTGAAATGGACTTTCATTCTTATTTTATTTTTGGAACTGTAAATACCTATCTGCCTCCATATGCTAGTCAGATAAGACCCAGGAGCTCCAGGCAGCTGCCAAATTAGAGTGATAAGGTTTGGGCAACACCCTTTTTTTAACAAGCTTTTAGAATAAAGATGCACTTCTTTGGCACTAGCCTGCTGTGAAGAGAAGTTACTCAATCAACTTACTGGCAGGGCCACTTCTAAAAGCACAGACGCGCTGTGTACACAATAACGCTATCAGGAGAAGAGTTTCCATGCAGCAGGGCCACCACTTGACCTCTCCCCCTCCTTAATTACACAGGCAGCAGCAGCAGAGGAAATTAGCAACCTCCAAAGCTCTTAGCAAAGGGATGGCAGCAAAGAACAAAAAAGAGGCCTTGAAAATACGCACTATCCTGGCAGAGTACACCCAAAGCAGGTCGAGCACACGTTCCTTGAACAGGAAAAGGACTGTGATACCTGATAAAAGCCTTCACTTACACATCCATTTACCGGGCACCCTTGAAGGAGGTTAATGGCTCAAAAAAGTCCATAAATCAATTCACACACCCCAAGCACATGCCCCCTTGAAAGAAAGGGCAAAACACAAAGCCGTTTTCAAGATTGTACATTGTTTGCTTCAATGCCAAAACACAGCGGTGGTCTTCAGTTCAAAAATCACACAAAGAGCCTCAGCAGAACAAGTCGCTCCTCAACAAAACGACAGTCTTGTACAATGTGAATATGATAGGCAAGAGACAAAAATAACTTCTGCTGCCTGCACAATTGAGCAAAATGGTCCTTTGTTCTTGGCATTATACTCTGACACAAGAGACTGTTTTTACTTTACATCCTAAGTGCTTAAGTCGACATGGAATATGTTCCCTGCAGGCAAACCGTCCTGCTTGAAGTTCCTGCTTGAAGGAGGTCAGTTAACCCTTCTGTCAACTAATAAGGCCCTCGGTATAATGACGAATTGTCCAAATTCCTCTGCATAGACAGAGGCTAAATGGCATGTGGTTTTCCTCAAAGATCCTGAGATGTGATCAAGTTACACAAATACTTGCTGCTGGCAAATCAGATCACCATATTTACTTGCGGATTTAAAAAGCTTAACGTGGAAAAAAAACCCCAACATGTTGGTAATTCTACTCCTGAATACCTGCATGTTCAGGAAAGGCTTTAGTAGTATTTACAAGGTAATGTGGATTCCAAAATCTCCAGAGCCAGAAAATGCTGCGGGAGAGGAGAATTTAAGCAGTAACTTTTGCAAAGTGAAAACTCAAGCTCCACCACTGCCTGTTGAAAAAATGATAGAAGAGCAGAATAGTAACTTACTCTAAATGCAGCACAACAGTTGGAAGAATCATCACACTTCTAGAATTCTACAAAACTTCCAAACTGAGATCTGCGGGACCCATGAGATAATTGCAGAAGACAGCTAGAAACATTACTGTGGGTTATTTCCATTTTAGGATTTCCTGTCAAGTCCAGAAGCAGGTTATGCCGGCTCTGCATTATCTCAATAGTGTGAATCCAACATACATAAAATGGCTTTCAAAAGTGCTGGTTTCACACTTGCCCTTTCTTTTCTTCACAATGTTCCCAAGTCATTAACTATGCATAGGACCACACCAGCTTTCAAACAAAAAGGTAAACCTGAACATAGTATTACCTCTATTTTTAAGTAAAATCACAGAGTTCAAAGGGAAATACAAAAAAAGCCTCCCTCAGTAATGGAACAAGACAATTCCAGTCAATTTAATTTTCTTTCCAATTTGAAAATCTCAGGAGACATTTCCATATGTTGATGGTATGGTCTCTCTATCTACAGTCATTGGATAACTCCTTGCCGTGGCACTGACATTTTTCAAATTCTCACAAATGCGTTGCTGCTCCTCTTACAGCTCACATCCTGTGAGTAAACCTTTCATCTCACAACCAACATGTGCATGCCAGTGTTTGGTTACATGTGATCTTCTTTTTTGAAGTCTAGATGACCTTAGCCAAGCGCTTCCACCAGAGGTGATTGAAACCATCTCTGTTCCTCGCTAGAGTCAGTCTCTGAGTACTTCTGTCGGAAGCTAGGGCCCAATTTCTGAATGCTGCATTAACAGTGAAACTAGGCCAGCCAGAAACCCACAGAAACTGCCCTCCAAGGTCATGTGAAACAGGGCTCCACTATCTCCTATACATCCAGTGCACAAGTCCCATATCCTGTGCCCTGGCTACCACCAACAGGCCACCATGGAGGTCATCCAAGGCTGCTGCAGAAAACACCTTTCCTTTACAGCATGGTAGGGATCAAACCCTTCACTGACTTCAGCTGTGGTCAGTTGTCAAGAGAAGGAAAGCAAGCCTAGGCCAAGACCACATAAAGCCTTCTAGGTAGCGAGGAGTGTCTTGAACACTGGACCATCAGGCAAATAGCTCAGTGCACAGGCTTCACCTTTGCCTCCTGCAACACCTGCCTACCAAGAACCTGCTGGCATCAGTCTCTGTGAGATTTTAGGGCACAGCTTTGTCCTGGAGGGACAAAAGCACAGTGACAGTGGCAGGATCCACATGAAAGGAAAGGAGGGCCTCCCAGCTGGCACAGATTGGAAAAGACTATCACAGGATTGACAAACAGCTCATGGAAGAATACTTGAGTCACACGTCCATCATGATGGTGGGCGCACATCCACCAAAAAGGATTCATTGACATTTGATTAGCACTGCCAATGAACCGGGATGTGAAAACAGGAGCAGCTTCATTCCTATCACCTGCTAGAAACAGAGCAAACACCATGCCAGAATGATCCAGCACGCCATGCCTAGCATCACTTTTGGCCAGAGTACCCTAGCATCACTTCCAGCCACGGTTAACGCCTCGTTTGTTAATGTTGAACTATTCCTATAGCCACCGTGCGAGTGAACTTGTATCCAGTCCAGCTTTAATGATGCTCTCTGTTAAGGCAGGTTTGCTTCTGATGTACTTAACAGGCTAACTCAAAACACAATCTTCAAATTATCGCTTGGCTCTGGAGATTTCGTCTCTAACCAGCACACCTGCGTAGCTATACCACGTCAAACTTTAGCATATGCCTTGTTAATGTATCTTTTTTCAAGAAAAAGAAACACACAAGTACGTGTAGGGATGCAGAGGTGTTTCAGATACTTCTCAACAGCTAGCAGTGGGGTTACACTCCACTGAACATCGTGTACGTGGAACAGTGAAAGACAAAGTCCTGTAAGCTCCTTTTAAATGCCTTGCCTACGGTTACATGATGAGAAATGGGGAAAAGCGGTTCATTTTGCACTGCAAACTCACACAGATGTTAATTTTACTGCAAGAGATTTAGATGCCTTAACCAGTTTGGGTTGGAAATAATAGCCTTCAAGACAAATGGTTGATTACCCTCCCTTCATACAGAAGGGTGTATGGACCAAGGCCGAGGTGAAGGTCTGTAGGTTAACACGAACTGGGCTGCTTGCTTTGCAGATCGCTATTAGACAGGGATCAAATCTGTACCTCTGTAAGCAGAGCAGAGGACACTGGAGTGCCTCCCATGGAAAATACAGTGGAGGAAAAGAAGTCTTTTGAAATCTTTGGCCAAAGATTTGAGGGTTTTCAAAGGAGCATTTACTACATTAAACAATAGGTCTCTGTTCTGAAATGTCATTTTGGAACTGGGTGTATTGTTTGCTTTAATTGAGCATTTAACTCCAGACATTTTTCTGTGGTATACCCCGACTTAAGCGAAATCACATTTTTGACAGGAATATTTTCTAGACAAACTCTTCAGTCAGGATCTGCTGATTAGCAACTTATGAGAATAAAAGATTGTAGCTGCCTCTGTGCACAAATGCACGTACACATATGTGCATGCACACAAAGTATCCATGGGTAATTTTTATACGACTTGGATCAATGCATTTCTGTTTCAGTAATTTTTATCCTGATCTTAAAGATAAAAGTAACACTCATACATGTATATTAAATGTAGTCTTGTAGAAACCTAAGGGGAGAAATTCCAAATAAGTAAATGACTAGCTTGAGCGGTTTGCTTAAAGTTCACGACGATCTACGAACCACTTTATCTTTCACTTACTCCAACAGCTCTGCTACCTTCCCTGCCGATTTTAAATATTTAGAACTCACCTCCATTTAAACTGCTGTAATTTAATATGTGGCAAATCTGCATATCAGTTTAAACTAAGGTGTGTTAGAGAAGTTGATACTACAGCCGAGATGATAGAATGGATCCTGAAAGGGCTGTATGAAGCTCAGCCTCAGTGTTTAATGCCTTAGCACGGGATGTTAGGAACAAGCGTCACACATCATCCTACACAGAACAGAAATCATATTTGCAGAAATATTTTCTCTACTGCTTGAGATTGGGGATGGAGAGCACCAAATGTTTAACAACTCCTCCGCAGCAAAAAAACACCGAAGGGTTTGTTCAAACATGATTTCCTGGCATCATTTCCCAGTGGTAGTGAGGCAGTACGATGAGAAAACCATTCAGCAATTTGTAAGGTTTAAAGTTTTGCAGAGCTAGCAAATTTCTTCTGAATAATCAGCTATTGATTCAAAGTACCCTGTAAGCATATTGCTAATACCTCAGTGTTACAATTTTCAGTGTGAGCATTAAGATAAGATCCCGGTCTAGAATTACTAGAGTTGTGCTGTGTTTTAACATGCCAGCAGACCCTGCCAAAAGGGCAATTTTCTGGAAACAATCAATATATATTGCAGCATTTTAAGATGACAGGTCAATTGATATTATGAAACTTCAAGTGAAAATTGTATTTCCTTTAGCATAGAATTTGTCTGACTTCCTTTAGACACTTAAAACAGAAAGAAAAGAAACATCTGCCAATCTTTGAACCATAAACACTTATAAAAGCAGCCTGTGCGACTAGTTTAAGACTCAGGTGTTAAATCAAGATTACGAAGCCTGTTCTTAAACGGTAACGGAGTTACTTTCAGAGAACAGATGTTCAGCACCAAACGCCACCAATGAAGACTTAAAACAAAAAGAACCATCCACACAACTTTCTGCCAATGTCTGCAATAAGTATTTGATAAAAATATGATTTTTTTTTTCATCTTAGTTCAATTAAATTCTGTTTCTTACAATAGGGCTTGATACTTAAGTCCAACACATAAAAATCTTGACGAAGGTGTGCTTCTTGTAAAGGGGAGATAGTAACACAACCTAACTTAAATCTCATACTGTACCTTTTACTATCTATGCTCTCGTTTGTTTGTTCAATTAAAACAGTAATGATAGTAAGACTGTCATCTCCTTTATATTATATGAAACACAAATCAGATATCTACTGTGCAAGGGCACTGTTGGAGCTGCCTCTGCAGCCACATCATATCTCGGGGGCTTCCTGGGAGCCTGGAGCCTCCTGCCAGAAATGTGCTTTGCAGGCTGAAGTTGGCGCAGAGCTCAGCATGCCGAGTCCTGCACTTTGGTTGCCAGATTTTGGAAAAGCTCCAGCAGAATGCCTGGGAGACTCGAGTTTGATGAAATTTGTAATCCTATTATTTACTACCTTAGTAAGGATTTTTATGCACACACACACATTCACGTGCAGGCTCATGTAGAGCTGCGTATAGCTCAAAGCTGAAGCAACAGCCAGAAATGTCCTGCAAAGGGGCCGGCGCTGTCCCCCTCAAGCAGATGATGCTCACTGCACAGCTCCTGCTCACTGTAATCCTTGTAAGACCCACCACAAGGCTGAAAGAGACGCGCTAGGCTTTTCCCTATCTTCTTTGCCTCTACTGTGCCTGTTTGGGGCATAATGTTAAATTCAATGAGTAACTGCTGTGGGTTTTAAAAGCATAGGGTAAGCAGACTCCAATGACTCAGTCCTACAGATTTTCCGTAGCGTGCAATTCCCAACAGACATCTGTGGCTGGTGAAAGCATACCCAGTACCGAGGGGTGGAGATGCTGTACTACCATAGGCACCCAGCTTAGCTTGCCCCAGTGGTCTGGTCCTAGTGTCATCACTGGGGACATGCAGAGAGGAGACATCAGATGATGCTTTCTCTCGACCACAGATTGTAAATCAAAGCACGCAGACCAGGTGCAAAAACCTGCCTCCCCCAGCTTCTGCTTCACCATCTTGCCAGGATTTCTCCGAAACAAGTCACAGCCGCCTGCAATGGTCATTGCCACCAATAGGGTCAGGGGGGAAGCATGCCCTGGAGTCTGGTTTCCAGCAGAGCGTGCAGGGACCCCGGGGCCACATCCAGAGCTTGGTGGTGCTGTGAGAGCCTGGTAATCCACCGAGGACTGTGGCCCGCAGCCTGTCCTAGATGAGCTACTTTGTACATCTCCACACAGCTGTATCCAGAGGTTATTTGCAGGCACTTGTATCCACATGACCTCCCTTTTTCTTTTCCCAGTAATTAAAAAATTTGTAAAGGGTGTCACAGTAACATGGGCAGTACTGTCCCCATTTCTCAGCAGGAGCTCCTGTCTCTTGGTGCCAACAATTTGAGGACCTCTTGTGAAGAGACCACACATTACTGTTCCTTGGGTGATGCACCTTGTGATTTCCAACCTTGAGCAGAAGCCACTCGCCCCAGACAGTGGAGGATCTCACCCTGGAGTTGTCAGGACTGATTTCCACACCTCCACATCAGCTCAGTGCTCACACTGAAGATTGTCTGTTTATACTCATCACACAGTTCAGAACTCTTCCTATTCCGCATCCAGATATTTTTTTTTCTTCCTGAACGCAGCGCAACATGTGGTTGTATTGGCTGCCTGGGCCAGCATGAGCATGCCGCTGACAGCAGGTGGCAAATGCCATGGCCAGCAGTCCGTGTGTTCCCCTGCAGCTGAAGCAAAAGTCTTCGACAAATTCCCGTCTCCGTTCCGGCTTCACCTTGGCCGCAGGCCACATTTAAGCTATTTTCCAGGGGCGCTGCTCTGCAACTCCTCAAATGGCAGTTTTCCAGTTTGCCTGCAAACGGCTCACCGCTGAGAGCTGCTGCCTTCCCACGCGGCAGCTGCACATCTGCCAGCCTGAACATCACCCCTCCGCTCGCCAGGACTACATGAGGGATAAGAAGTTGTTTCTCTCCCTGATGAAGACGGATGGGAGACGAGGTGGGAGGCAGTGACCCCACCACACCGGGGAGACTCGGCAGTATCGCGGGGCTGGATGCGCTCCACAAGCGAGTATATGCTGGGAGCCCATCTGGGGGATCGTGCCACAGGCTGCTGTGGCTCAGACCTGGGCACCAGCTCTCCTCACCTGCCAGAGACCTCCTGTTGGATGCAATCCTGAAGGAAAACCATCATTTTCATGTGAGAGAGCCTCCGGCGTGGCTAAAGAGGTGGCAGGTTGGAAGGAGAGTGTAGAGCTTGTATGGTAAAAAGAGGCTTGTAAGAATGTATCCTCTCTTTATGTCAGAAACGTTAAATAGCAGTTTTTCACATGCTCAAAAGGCAGCAGAAACTCCATGAGAGACAAGAAATGCTGGTAAACTGCAAAATCCTGCTGATAAGGTATGCAGATGGACTCCATCAATAAACCCTGATGGAGACAACTGATAAAAAGAGACAATCCCTGCTCTAGAGGCAGCAGGGGCAGCGCCCCTCACCACACCAGAACACACACAGCCTCCCTAAAAGGCTGCCTCACCCCCTGAGAAACCCACTATGTACTCAGGAACTGGGACAATTCCTCAGTCCTTTCATCTGCTGCATTACCAAAGTAGCTGTGACCTGCCTATCTGGTTAGATAATAGGCTCTAAGGTATCTCTATTGTAAGGGATTTGTTAAAGACCACAGCAAGCACATTCCTCCCTGCAGGAAAAAATACCTTAAGCTACTGCAAACCCTCCTGGCATAGGCTCCTATTTGAACAGATCAGAGATACAAGTTTGTTCTGGTCTGGACAGTGTTTGAAGTTTCTTTTTCAACTAATGAACAGACTTGTTTATAATGAAAGGACAGAGAGCATCCAGTTTTCTAAACAAGCGACTCCACGGCGCTCTCTTCTGCGGCACGTAGCTGTGGCTAACTCGCTGCATGGTCTCCGCTTGCTCCTTTATTTTCATTTGAAATACAAAGAAAGTCTCCTACTAAATCAAAAGCCTTATTTCTTCAGTCTCCCTAACAAGACACACGAGAAGACAACGGTCTTCTACTATGCACAATCGTGAGGCAAAGGAAACTATTTTCCAGACTAATTCTCAAACCCAAACACTGTGATACCAGTTTTCTTACCACACCAGCTTACCTAGCAGCACTGCAACCTAATGGTTAAAGAACAGTTAGTTTCTAAACAGAGAGGTTTGGTTCTAAGTAAGGGTCTGAAAAGAAATAAAATAAACCAGGCAAGCACCAGGCCAGGCTCCTGCTGTGCCTCCTGTTCCAGCAGCCACCAAAACCCTGGGGACAGCTATTGCCATGCCTGCCTCCCTCATTTCCAAGGCTTGTGTGGGCACTGGCAGGGGTCCCTGGAGGTGCTGCCCCTGGCAGCGTTATCCCAATGCATGGTGGGGTGACGGTGTACCTGGCCACTGGCTCCCAGGTCATTTCCAAAAGGAGCAGGTGGAGCAGGCACCAGGGTTGGACTCACCTCGACACTCCACGCCTGGGTCACCCCAAAAGAGCTCCTGGCACTCCCGGCAGGTCCGTCCTCCAAAGCCTGGCATGCACTGGCACTGCCCCGTGAACTGCCAAAGAAACCCACCCAACAGGAGATGTGATCACCTCAGCAGCTTGGCACGAAGTCCAAGCTGTCCGAGCACACCCTGCGCTCCTCTCACCTCATTGCAGGCTGGCCCAAGGGAACGAGCGGGGTCGCAGCCGCACTGCTCGCAGCCGGTGCCGCTGGCAAGCCTCCAGGTGTGGGGGGCACAGCGGTCGCAGGTCTGCCCCACCACGTTGGGGAGACACCGGCACTGCCCTGTGACTGCCTCGCACTGGCAGCTCTCTGGGTCCTCGCAGTCCTCCCGGACGGTGCCCAGGACGTTGCAGACGCACTCTGTGAGGGAAAGAGCATGGCACCTCATTACCAGACTGCCCGGAGCTCGCATTTATTTTATTCTCCGAGTCCCCAAGAGTGAGAGCAGATGCTGGCATGTCCCAGTGCCTGTGGCCAGACCTGGCTGACCCAACACTGAACAACACCCAGCGCTGCTCAAGAGCCATCCTCATGTCCCATGCTGGCCACCTCTACAGCTGCAGGAGCCCCTTGTTTCAGCCGTCCAGCCTTCCCCCTCTTCTCCTTTCCTCCCTCTGTGCACAACCCAAGCCCAAGCTCCTGTCAGCAAGTGATGGTGGTGGCTCTGCTTAGAGTGGCTGATGGTGTGCCAAGCAGAGCAGGGCTCCGCTTGCCTACCCAGCAACCCATCTGTGTCTGGTGCCAAGGGAGAAGAGGGTCTGCCTTTCCATCTCCCAGTTTGACTCCCCACCACGGCCCTTGCTCCCTCCCACGGTCCAGCCACATCTGCAGGGACACTGATGTAAACAAAAGCCAAATCCTCACCCCACCAGGCTATCTCCGGAGGTAAACAAAGACGGCTAACAAGAAGGCAAGAAACCCTCATCCTGTAAAAGCCTGTCCTTCCAACACACATAAATGCTGTCCCTCCTCTCCCTCTCAAATGCAAAGGTCTCCCCTCCTGGCCAGGAGCCCTGCTGAGCTGCAGGGCAGCTGCACACAACTCCAGCAGGAGGTAATGAGGTTTCCACTCCACCCTAAAGGCTCCCAGGTCAATTAAGAAAAGTTCAGGCAGCTGTTGCTGCTGCCCCGTGACTTGGCTGGTGGCGGGGTTGCAGCGATGTCTGCCCACTCACTTCTGCAGTCCTGCTGCAGGGCGCTCCCGTAGTAGCCCTGTTTGCAGAGGTGGCAGTTTTCACCCTCTGTGTGATACAGGCACTTCACACACATTCCCGTCTTCTTATCACAGGCCTCCGGGTCAGTGGTGTCGATGTTGTTGTTGCACTGGCATGGCTGGCAGGCGCCGCCAACCTCGTCGGGGCTCCCAAAGAAGCCAGACGCACATTCATCACATCGACTGCCTGTTAGAACAAACAGGCACGGTGGGAATGACCATCACAGCTCACTAACATGCAGCCCCATAAATGGCAAGACTGAGGCAAGACAACAAAGGTCATTAATGGGGGGGGAGGGGTGTTCATTGGATCATGCTCAAAGCGACAGAGGAAGCGCTTGATGAGACTGCGGCAGCTTGGTGCACCATGGATAGTACCAAGGCAGGGTGCTACAGGCCGGCTGCCAGCACGTTTGTTCTCTCAGTTCCGCTGGTGTTCTCTCCACCTCTGCTGATCACCAGTCAGCCCTCGCCATGCTGCCGAGGGCGAGATGCACGGTGGCACCGGCACTGCACGCACAAGCCTCCCTGCCCTGGCACCTTCCAAGTGCCAACAACCTCCAGTGACGCTGATGCTGTGGTCACATCTAATAACCCATATTGAACATACCCCTTCTCACCAAGAGGCTCAACCCAGCCAGCCGCGCTCCGTGCACTCGCCAAGTACCTATGTATCCCACGCTACAGACGCACACGACTTGCAGCGTGACCGGATCCTGGTAGCAGCCGCTGGCAAACTGGCGTCCGCTCTCGGGGCCATCAGGGCACAGGCAGGGGCGGCAGTGGTCGCCTGATCCCAGGACGGGGTCTCCGTAGTAGCCAGCCTGGCACCTGCGCAATGGGGTTACACAGCACACAGAGGACCATCAGCAAACAGACCGTAACCTTGTCGTAACCGCGCACAGGTTTTCAACAACTGTGAGGAACCAAATGGCAGAAACACCCTTCTGGCTCTCCCGTGTCACTCATACTCTGAGCAGCTGTGCACATAAGGTAAATTTGTTTGTGCAAGGGCAGGAGACTCAAGGCAGATGCCTCTTGGGAGGCCTGTAACGGAGAAATGCCCTCTGAAGCCCTGGGGTCCTGCAACACGCTCTCTACCACCTGGGCAGGCGCTGCTGGGAGGTGCAAGGCTGTGGGCAGGGAAGAGAGGGTACCCACTCCCATCCTCCGGGACCACCAGTGCTGCTCTGGCTCACAGGGTCCATGGCTTTTCCCTGTGGCTTCCCACCCACTTGAGCAGCAGTGCTGGAGAGGAACGGCTGCTGTGCCCATCCTGCTGCGGGGAAGGAGAGGGGCTGGGGAGAGGGAACACGTGCTATACCTCTCGCAGTTGTGCCCTGTCGTGTGGTCCCGACAGCTCAGGCACTCGCCGGTGTAGGGGCTGCAGTCGTCGGCGTGGCCATTGCAGTGGCAGGGCTGGCAGCTGGGGAAGCCCCAGAAGCCAGGCAGGCAGCGGTCGCACTGACGCCCATACACCCCAGGAAAGCAGTGGCACTGGCCCGTCTCCGCATCGCAGAAGGCGTTGTAAGAGCCTCGGATGTGGCACTCGCAGGCTGCAAGGAGAGCAGGAGAAGGGCTGCGTTCCTATGGCCGGCCCTCAACGCAGGGCCCCAACCACAGCACAGCCCAGAGCCAGGATTTAACGTACGTCGGCATCCGCTCGGCCCGAACCCAAAGGTGCCAGGGGCGCATCTGTCACACTGTCTTCCGACAACATTGGGACGACACTCACACTGTCCTCCGCTGGGGTCGCACACCGAGCTCAGGGAGCCCTGGGGGTCACACTGGCACGCTGAGTGGAGAAAAGCATCAGGGAGAGTGAGCACCATGGTGCAGGACATGAACCACCTGCCTCATCCCACGCACACGCTTTCCCCAAGCAAACCGCTGTGCCTGCAAGCGCCATCCAGCTTCCAGGCGGTTTGTCCTACAAGTAGATAGATGAATTACGTACATAACGCAGTCTCGTGTAACAGGGCAGAAATGCTGAATATGATATTCTTGCAGACATCCGTCATGGGGGTTTTCACAACGCTCCTGCTGTTTTCCAGACATCGGTACCTTTGGAAAGTTTCCCAAGCGCTGTTGGTGACCACGTCTTCACCTGAGCCTCCCACTGTGAATATGTCCAGTGATTTGCAGTACGGCATGAGAACAAGCTACAAAACAATTTTACAGCGACAAAATTCCACGAGTTACAAATAACCTCCACCGAAATTGTGAAAATTCAGTATTATCCTGCTTCCCATCATCCTTTTTGCCCCAAAAGCAAAGAACCAGACAGAATTTGGAACGGAAAAGACAGTATTTCTCTAGCTTTTGATGGAATAGTTCTGGTACCTACCAGAATCTTACCAAATCTACTAAATTCTAGCCATTAACAAGAAAAAAGGTTGACGTGCACATTCATGGCATACATGGCACACATTCGCCTCCCCAAAGAAACGACAGCTCTGTGGAACTAGCTGCAGTCCTGTAAAATACAGCAAAGGTCTCTTAGCAGAAAAACAACCCACACACTTTGAGCCTGAAGAAACCTACACGGCTTTACACTGCTCAGCTAAAATCTGTCTTCAGCCTCAAGCAACAACATTGTAAAATGTCATTTTGGGATTACACAGGCGCACGCCAGAGGAGACGTAACTTTCAGGCTTTTAAATGCACTTTTACCCCAAAGCATCCCTGAAATAATTTCTACTCACAGAGTCAATGAGTGTGTATGGGCTCTCCGTCTCCGTATCCACCGAGGAGTATTGGGGCAGCTCCAGGCGGATGGTGTAATTCAGCCCCTTCTCGAAGCAGACGGGTCGCGGGAGAACAACATACCTGGATTAGGAACAGGAAACCATTCTTACTTCAAACGTTTCAGGTGGCCCTATAAAGCAATTGAGATAACGGAAAACAGCCAAGACCGGGCAGAACAAAAGCTATGATGTGGAAGAGGTGGTTTGGAGGCTTGTGCAAGTCAGAACCGGAAAAGTTTATCAGCAAGGTAAAGAGTTATACTGATGTTCACTCACAGGCTGTGCAAACACTACCCCTCCCCGACCCCCCCATTTATTCAGTGAACAAAACGCATCAGAAAATGAGAATAAACTTAAAAGAGAGAAAACACTAAATGTAGTTTTATAACCCGTTGGAAATTAAATTTCATCCACTTTCTCAGAAGCAACAGCAAACTGAAAACGCGATGTTACTCTCTTCCAATTTTTCAAACGTTTTTTCTCCTTTTGGCTCACCCAGTTATACCAACCTAGAGCCAGGTGACAGTGAGACGACCTGATTATCATCATCGGGAACTGTATTGCCGCACCGGCTACCCGTGGGAATCTTGCCTGGGCGTGAGACGCTGATCACAGCTTTTTCCCACTGATCCGGCAACTAGGGGGGAAAAAAAAGGCTGATCAGCATCAAGCAATGGCCATAAGCTCCTGGGAGCACCCTGAGCTCAGGCCAGGAAAAGCGTGTGCACAGATGGGGTGGTCCCTCTGCTTTGTGGATAATGGGGCTGCAGCTCCATCACCAATGGGGCATCTAATGGCTGCCTGTTTGGGCTGAGAAAAGACAAGTCGAGTGTCCCTGGGCATCCTCCTGCACAACAGCCTCTCGCCCTCCCTTCCTAAAAACCATGACTAGGTGCAGGTGATCAGCAGCCCCATCTGCAGCATGGGATTAGCAGGGAGGTGTGGGGGACCTTCTCTTCCCTGGCCTCTGGGTACCGCACCCAGAGTTTTTCAGTCAATTGCTGCCAAGCTCTAGGAGAGGAGCTGGGTTGGGGGGAGGTGAGGCGAGGTGAGGGAGGACAGTCCTCTTTCCCTTCACCCTGCAAATTATACACATTAAAAAACAACTGATGGCAAACTCATGGCTGCAGGCATTCAAAATCCAAGATGGGCAGTTTGTCTCCTAAGGCACCTAACAGCATTTCCACCCATTAGAAGGCCTCCTGGCAGGTGCCAAATTTATATTCTAACCTGTCCCGACAGGACTTTGTCACTTTTTAATTTGCTCATTAAACAGGTGCTGAAATAATGCAATAATGAAAAACACACGTAAAGCAAATAATAGTCAACATCCTCCTGGATTATCACACATCTCAGACATGTAACTAAGCATCATCCAACCTTGTCCTTGAGTCCTGATGACTCCTGGATGCTCTGGGCTCCTGTCAGTCGTGTACTGGGACAGTCAGAGCCTGCTGGGAGGCAGCAATGCCTGTACTCACACACCTACCTGCGGCTCATAGCGGATCACAATATCGTACTCCATGGAGTAGGGGATGTTGTCAACGTAGAATTCGAGGTACGCCCCCTCAGGGACCCTTACAAATCCTATGCCTGTCCACGATGGTGTACGGTCTGGTGTGTACTGACGTTCTACTACATTTACTCCCTACAAAAACAGGGAACAAATGTCTTAATACTGATACGTAAAATCTGTGAGCCACACAGGAGTGCACGAACTGAAAAGTTCTGCTGATGGATCACTTTTGGACCGCAGCATCCACTTTTTGCACCCCATAGAACACAAATTCTCTTTTAACCCAATATGTGTGCACACTGTTGCCCCTCTGCTTAACAATATACGAAAAGCAAGAAAGCGAAAATAAAACAACACCGCACAACTCTTCATCGGTTCGAACTACATTAAAAAACTTGCTGCAATTAATCCACCAGCTATGACATCTCGTTCACTGTAAGGACTTTCACATCCGACTTGCAGTAGTAGGATTTGCTGCAGTGGCACATAACTGTTCTCATTAACTACTCAAGCCGAGTGTTAATTGCTTCCTGACTACACTGGGTTGTTCCAAAGCACTGTTCAGTATGACACTTGAAAAGCGGATCCCAGTTGTCATGAGTAAGTGTCTCACCGGTACATATTTAATCACCAAATCATTCTGTGGTCACTCCTTGCAGTGTGAGGTGCCAAGTTTTTATCTGTGACTCTTTATATAAAACAAAGAAGGGGAAAAAGGCAACAGAAAATGGAAATGTGTGGTGCTGAAACTTCCCGTTTCAAACGTATCTGCATCCATGAATAGTTCTCTCCATAGAACAACATCCTGCGCATTCCTAAGGAAGCTGCTTCAGTAGAAAGGGATAAAATGTAAGGAAATGTCTCTCTATATACATATCACTTCAGGATGTCCCCTTCACGTATTCTCACACTCTTTGAGGAGAGCCTGGCTATAAGTTATTACCTTTTGGCTCTGCACAAAGGGTCAGAGCTCCCCAGAAAGGATGTCAGGAGGGATGTGAGAGAGGGCATGCAGCTGTGGGGAGCACAGGGGCTCGGCATCACCTCAAAATCCCTGCAACTCTGTGTCCCTTCATTTTGGCTTGTGCTGGGTGCCTATCTGGAAATTCAGAGTTTTATTCTGCCACCAGATTTGTGAGAAAAATTTTCAATATTGGCATTTTTTAAATGTCTGTTTTTTTCTGAAAGTTTCAGGAGGCTAACTAATGGCACACACCCTTGCTCTGCTTGGCAAGGTGGGTTTTCACATCAGGCTCCTCCTTCTCCAAGCCTTGACAAGGCCTCAGGTACCACCTCTCCAGTCAGGCAGACACAAATTCACCAGAACCCCTGTGCTAGTTCACATGCCCTTTGCTGCAGTCCAACTTCTGCTCTGCACTGTCTCCCCTCTCCGCAGTCATCCCAGAGCAAAAATCCTCTGCCTTGGCTGAAGCTGCAAAGC